>VRLP01000345.1:0-244826 GCA_009660295.1 Lophius piscatorius
TTAAAGTCAGAACTGTGAGAATAGATTCAGAATTCTGAGTTTAAAGTCAGAATTCTAAGATTAAGCCAGAATTCTAAGTGTTAAATTAGAATTCTAGGCTTAAAGTCAGAATTGTGAGAATAGAGTCAGAATTCTAGGTTTAATGTCAGAATTGTGAGAACAGAGTCAGAATTCTAGGCTTAAAGTCAGAATTGTGAGAATGGTGTCAGAATTCTAGGTTTAAAGTCAGAATTGTGAGTGTTATGTTAGAATTCTTGGAATAAAGTCAGAATTCTAAGTGTTAAGTTAGAATTCTAGTCTTAAAGTCAGAACTGTGAGAATAGATTCAGAATTCTGAGTTTAAAGTCAGAATTCTAAGATTAAGCCAGAATTCTAAGTGTTAAATTAGAATTCTAGGCTTAAAGTCAGAATTGTGAGATTAGAGTCAGAATTCTAGTTTTAAAGTCAGAATTGTGAGTGTTATGTTAGAATTCTAGTCTTAAAGTCAGAACTGTGAGAACAGAGTCAGAATTCTAGGTTTAATGTCAGAATTGTGAGAACAGAGTCAGAATTCTAGGCTTAAAGTCAGAATTGTGAGAATGGAGTCAGAATTCTTGGAATAAAGTCAGAATACTGAGAATAAAGTCAGATTTCCCCCCAAAAATGTCCTGTAGCCATGTGCGGCCCAAACTCTCTTCCATAGTTTTTAGTTTCATTGTGCCATTTGAAATATTACAAAGCTAAAAAGTTGCGCTGACAGTGATGTTTGACCGGACTTAAGCAAAGCGGGACCACGTCTGTTCCTGTCTCCTGAGTTACTGATCAAGTTATCCAACAGGTCAGTTAAGTGCAGGAGTTTCCCTGCTGGCTGTCCTCGCTTACAGGAGCATTCGATCATCCTTCCTGATCCAACACTGAACCTATTCTTGTTTAAAAACCACCTGTGAAACGGTCAACAATGAAAACAGTGTGACTGACCTTTGACCTGGACGAAAAGCTGTAAAGAGAAAAGCTCTTGCTCTTTGACACGGAGTTGCCAGTCCGAGTTTCTTTATCTTCGGCAGCGTTGTCGGGTTCAGCAGCACTGAAGGAAACAAAATCAAACACGTGAAATTAGTATTAATTATCAGTTAGCAATGACTACTGAATGAATTCCCTTTGAAATACAGCAATCAGCCATAACAAACAGTGAAGGGATTTACACCGACTGTCTCTCGCAGTCAATCCTGTCGGTAGGTGGAATAAAGCAGCCAACAAGCGAACATGTCCTCAAGTTGATGATGAAGCAGCAGAAAATGTGCGAAGGTATGAATGACTTTGACGAGGGCTAAGATTTGATGGGAGTTTGATGTAGGTTAATCGGTGAGATGCGCTGGACGAACCGGTCCGATCCACGGAGGCCTTGCTTTGCGACTTAAAAGTGGGGACCTGTTCAGGATTAGACAGGGGGTTATAATGCTATGGCCGTGTTGGTGTTTAGAACAGCACTAGAAAACATTTTACATGGATCTCTGCCAGTGGGTGCAGCACAATAGGTGCTTTTAAAAAGCGCTGACAAATATGTTGCTTAGAAAAATAAGGCGGTGAATCATTGCTGGGGGAATGTTGACCAGAACCGGCTGAGCAGAGACTGAACTCAAGCTTCTGAAAACAACGCACTCTGTTAAGTGTGACTTTCGGGCAGCGCACAGGCAATTTATGCCTCGGGGCCAGGTTATTGCATTTTAAAAACGCGCAACACATTCGAATAGGCGGTCAATTGAAATAGGGAAACCTTAATTATATTTCTAATTAGGTCATATCGTTGAGTTATGCAGCAGGATTGTGGTTCCCTTCACTCGTGGTTAGAATCTGGACTCTGCTGTAAGGGACGTCCAGATGTGCAGCATATATGGCGCAACAACAAGCAGGATCCGAAATCATTTCTAATTGATATTTAATCACACGTTCTACAGAAGGTGGTTTTCCAGGAGCAGAGTCTGTCAGAGTCGGCGTCAGTGTGAGGCTGCGCCGTCTGAAAAGTCAACAGGGAGGCTGGATCCATAACCATAAGCTGTCATCTCATCAAACGAACGGGAACAAAGGTTGCTTTAAAGACGACGGCTGTTAGCCTTCGGACGCCTGGATTAAACAGGGAGCCACATGACACGCAAACATGAGTGACAGCACCATCATTTAGTGGACCACTGTGCCTTAAAAAAACAAAAACAAAACATGCATGTTGAGTAAAAAATACAGACTGGACCATCAGCTGCCGACTGTTTCCTTTCAAAAGGGTGAAAAAACTGTTTTTCTATGTATAAAAACCTACAACAACTTCAGTTGATGCATAATATGAGCAACTGAAATAAAAAGATACACCAGAGATATTCACACTCGCATATGAAAAACCTTTTTGCATTTTATGAGCTCTCATTTTCATTCACAGCAAAGCCTGTGAAACATGTTATTAGTGTCGAGGTGAAGCGCCTTAGTCACACAAGCGGAGCTCTGACATCATCAAAATAAACATGAAAGCGTCAATTGTCCACTTTCCACATGCTCAAATAATTTCCTCCTTTTAGCTACAGAGTCTGGGGTTGTTGTTTTTTTAACAGCTGTGATGGAGGACGGCTGTTTTTTAAAGTTCACTGTATGAACCTGGAATGTGTGTGTGTGTGTGTGTGTGTCATCTTTTGTTTCAAGTATATGAGCACTACAACTTTTCTGAAGAAATGTGAATGTGTGCTTGGTGAAATTGAAGCAACTATTTGAACCTGGACTGTTTCACTGTGTGAACCGGTAACATTTCAATGTATGAACCCGAACTCTTGCACTCTGAACCTGGATTGTTTCACTGTGTAGTCCTAGAATTTTTCACTGTAGAAACCTGGAGTCTTTCAATGCTCGGACCTGTTTTTTTTTCACTCTATGAACCTGGACTGATGCACTGTATGAACCCGAACACTTGCACTCTGAAACCTGGACCCGGATCATTTCACTCTATGAAGCAGAACTCTTACACTCTGAACCTGGATCATTTTGCTACGTGAACCTGGATTGTTTCACTGTGTGACTCTGGACTAATATACAGAATAAACCTGGAATGTTTCACTGTATGAACTCGAACTATTGCATCCTGTGAACCTGGACTATTTCTGGAGTGTTTCAATGTATGAACCTGGAGTGTTTCACTGTATGAACCTGGATTGTCTCACTGTATGAACCTGGAGTGTCTCACTGTATGAACCTGGAGTGTCTCACTGTATGAACCTGGAGTGTTTCACTGTATGAACCTGGATTGTCTCACTGTATGAACCTGGAGTGTCTCACTGTATGAACCTGGAGTGTCTCACTGTATGAACCTGGAGTGTCTCACTGTATGAACCTGGAGTGTCTCACTGTATGAACCTGGAGTGTTCCACTGATCAAAAGTAAGAGCTCTCAGGAGACAACGAACTCGCCACATTTAAACAATACCAACATCTGAACAAGATCCATTATGATTGCACATAATTAATGACAACCTCCAAGCAGAGACCGACAAGTCAACGCTGAAATGTAGAAAATCAACAAAATAAAACTCCTTTCAATAGCAAAGTCACGTTGACATATCCGGCACGACATGCATATGAAAAAGTTAAAAGAAGAATGCATAGCTAACAAAGATATGCTCTTACATTCTCTGGAGGATCTTCAGCCTCTTCTAATGGTAAGATCAACACTAGATATTAGCCATTGAAATACAACAAATTAAAAAAATATGGAGAAACTTTCTAAACGCCATATAGCACCACTCTATCGTATTGTTGGAAGGTTGAACGATACATGGAACAATAATAAGCTTCTGCTTCACGCAGTAACTCCACATTTCAAATAGCCAAAGTGGAATTTTTTTCACAGTCCAGGTTCATATAGTGAAACGGTCCAGGTTCATACAGTGAAACGGCCCAGACTCATACTCTAAAACAGTCCAGGTTCATATAGTGAAACGGTCCAGGTTCATACAGTGAAACGGTCCAGGTTCATACAGTGAAACAGTGCAAAAAAACCGTCAAAAAGGGACGTATGTAGACCCGACTCATGCAACCATTGAGGTAACCGATGGCGTCTGCACAGTTCTGGTCTAGAGGATTCAACTCTGTAGGCGACACACAGTCACACAGTGCCGCTCAGCGTGGGAATCCACCGCCTGGTCAAGCGGCAAAATCCCAGGTGCGATGTAAATCCCACAATACAGAAATACATGTGTTTGCTGCAAATGGAAAATTTCCATGGAAAATGTCACTAGTTGAGCGATGCATTTATCACCCACCATTACACGCCTAGGGGAGAATAAGTTAAGCTTGTGCATAAATGTTCAAAGCATATTTCTCAACGGGCTCTTCACCTTTCAATTTAGAGATACCTGAGATCACTGATTAGAGAGGAGTTGACTTTGTCATATCTTTGTCTCGGACAAAGAATCCTCAAAGGAAATCTTGAAATCAGCGAAGTTCAACTGAGGGATAAGTGACCCGGAGGTGCCTTCTGTACTTTTTTTTGACCATGCAGTAAAATGTGAAAAACGTTTATAACAATAGAGACAAAGAGGGAGTTGACCGGAGATGTAGTGAGGCAGTCAAACGCTCCAAACACATTTGCATCCGATTCTTAAAGCCGGAAAATGTGTGCCACTTTATCGATCCAGTGGCAGCATTTATATGCTAATGAGTAAGAGGCCAAGGGTGGAGCCCTGGGGGACGCCACAGGTCAAAGGGTCCACAGAGGAGGAGGCATTAATCCTTGAGATTGAGATTATTTTTATATTATATATTATATATATATTTTTTTATTCTATTAATCCTATTCTTTAAGTAGGATTTTTTTTTTGGTCATATTAAAACATGATATGACCGAAACAAGTCTAATAATGGTCAAATAGTTTTCCAACAACATGCTTCACCAAAAGGCTGAGCTAATCTAAATAGAATGTATTATTTTCTCTGAAATACAAAAGTTCATCATAAAATAATGATATAAATAACTTTTTTTTACCGTTAAAACATGCTCGACCAAACCTGATTTTCCATTTTATGTCAAATTTAGACCGTCTAAGATATTTAATTGTCCATATATATATATATATATATACATATATATATATATATATATATATATATACATATATATATTTCTTCTTTGTCGAGGACATTAAAGGGTTAACATAAAAATTGGAGGAAACATGTACTTTAAGTAAAGTGTTTGCAGTAAATATACAGCACATATATATTCTCAGCACCTAAGGGAGATAAGAGAGGTTATAGAGGTCGTTTTCTGTTCATAGCTGGAGACTCTCTGTTTGCTCGAGAGATGTGTGTCAGAACAACTCCGCCATTACAATTTCTGAACATAATGTTTAACTATACATTTTTTTTTGTTGTTGCTCCGAATAAAAATAAATATATCAGTTTATGGGCAACAAGGTTTCGATTTTCGAGCTCTACTTGCAGAGTCATTTGTTTCCCTCCACTCAAAATTCATACGCGGCGTAGCACGAGATCGCCTTTACCGCCATTCTCTGTTGTTTCGTCCTGAAAGGAAGTCGTTCCTGTCTGGGGGATGTGGAATGACACCCCTGCAGCTAGGTGAGATGAAAGTTAACAGCCCCTGAACTATGAACTTGCATACATGGGCATGTCAGAACTCAAGAGGAGATGTTTTGCATTCAGTAACTCCAGTGGCGCAAATAATCCCCCCATAGCCCCTCAACTAACTACAGGTGGGAGTGAGGTGCATATATACGCCGTGTGAATATAGAAATGCCTTGACCCGCCCTAGTCTTTCTCTGATTGGTTCTGTAAGGATTATGTCTCTCTCGGACCCCCCCCTCCCAGTGAAAGAATGTCGACGATCTTCCAGTCAAGCTTCCGTAGTGCGAGCAAGAACTGGGTTGATTTTTTGTAAATGAAATTTTCTTCACACAAGTCTTACTTCCTGTTTCCCTCTGGTGGCGTTATCATTATAGCTGCAAATTAGTGCCATAAATGTAAATTTTAATAATACTGGGGAAATAAAAAGGCACAATCAAAAACGTACAATCTCATTATTTGTTTTGAAATTACTTTTCAAAACAGATAATGAGATTGTACGTTTACTTTTTTAACAGCATTTAACTGCTTTAACAGACTCACTTCAATTTTTTTTCTGTTCACGTTTGTAAAATCTTGATGTCTATATTACCCACAATGCAAGATTGTTTTACGGTCATAAAATTCCGTTCTTACTTGATACCGACACAAGGGATATCCCTATCGATGAGCTTCAAGCAATCACCGTCCGGAACTAGCCCCTGTCGTGGCTCATGGACCGAGAGGCGCCATCTCTCCTCCCAGGGAGATATCACTCCAGAATCGACGGCCATCAATGGCCGTGCAGTTAATGTCAGCGGGTGAAGTGGACAGTGGTCCTCATTCCCCGGTCGCATTTCCTCTGAGGCGGTGCAAAAAAAAAAAAAAGGTTCTGGATCGGCTCAGTAAAAACTCAGTTAGAGAAGGAGAGGGATAGAAATCGACTCCCCCTCCATCCCCACCCCCACCCTCCCGCTCGATGCCAGCAAATTTTGAAAACTGGACCTTTAACTGTGCTATGAAAATAAACTTGCCTTGCCCTACTGGCAGTCGTGTTAACTGGTTTGCCTTTACGTAACCACAATGTAAACGTGCTCACACTTCTGACACAGAGACAAAACCTTTTCACATACAGTGACTCAAATTTCAACCATGACAAGTGTCGGAAATGTATCCAGCAGCACAATGATGAATGCATGTGTGTGTGTGTGTGTGTGTGTGTGTGATCGTTAGTAGCTTTAGTGGAATGGCGCTGGCATGTGGAGTTGCAGGTTTCTCCTCGGCGAGTCCATCAATCCACAGCTCCATCTGGTTGCCCAACAAAAATTGTGGGTGTGTTTGAAAAGGCAACATGACTATTTCCACTGTAATTGAATAAGGCAGGGATAAAGTTTCAAATATGTCAAAAATCCATCTGACTTTCCAGGGAACTGTGTGAACTCCCCCAAGTGTTCTCCAGATAAAAGCCAGGACAAAGACTAAAACTTATTCCTTGACTAACAACAAAAACATATTTTTGTCCCTCTCTTGTATTATCTTAAATCTAGAACAATCGTCTACGATCAAAAGGATGTGTTCGCTGCCACTCAGAACAATAAGGATTTCCAAACGTGATGCTATAAAAGACAAATCACACATTATTCTTCGTTTATGACACTTCTGTCCTGATTAATCATTAATGTCTGGAGACACCGGAGTGACTTTGCTGCGAGCGTTGTTAAGCTTTACCCTCGTGTAACCCTTGAGTGCAAAGGCCGTCCTCGCAGTGGCAGCTACTCTATATTGTTTTTTTCTTTCCTCCTGCAAACACAAGCTGCCACTCTCGTCTGCTCTACACGCAGTGGGACGACACGATAACACAGTCACACTATACGGCCTTTGCAAACACACCGCCTCACCCATTGTATTCAAGCAACCTCTTTTGCTTTCTGAGGAGTCTGCACAGTGAGGCGTCCGAGATCCGGTACAAGAACTCACTCCGCTCCGACGGATGACCCACCTAAATTCACATTAATTTAAGCCCACCACTTAAATCTCCCTCCTTGCTACTTGCTAACTGCGTGCAACTTGCACACAGACTCTACATAGAGCAGACTTGTACTCTACAGTCATATTTATATTATTGTTTTTTGATATTTTTATGTCAGTGTTTTGTATGTGTGTATGTGTGTGTATTTCAAACTGCTGCTGCTGCAACGAGTGAATTTCCTATTTTGGGGATCGATAAAGTATGTCTAAGTCTAAGTCATTCCGTTTCACTGGAGTTCAAAAAGTTCACTTACAAACTAATTTTTAAGAGTACTTGTTGGTATTTCCGGCAGATAAGACATGGCGTGCTCTGGCGTCCGAATTTGATGAGGTAGCTTTGACCTCCATGAGGATATGTTTTCACGATGGCCGTCAACATAAACATGTGAAAGCTTATGATTGATCCGGAAACCTTTGGTCTACACCAAACTCTTAATATAATTATCTACAGAGACCCAACAAACTCTTCCGTGAGCAAGCACTTGGCGACAATGGCGGAAAAAAAAAGAAGCCTTTTAAAGGGCAGAAACCTCAAGCAGATCCAAGACTCAGGGTGGACGGCCTACTGCCAACGAGGGAGAGAGCGAGAGAGAGAGAGAAAAAGATTCTCCTTCGTTTTTTGGTTGTTCACTTCCGGGTTTGCCACAGCGGATCATCTGCTTCCATCTGTCTCACTTCTACACCACACCTTCATCAGCCTAAGAAGGGTATTCTAAATGTCCCTTTCCCTAGCAACACCCTCCAGCTCATTCTGGGGAGTTCAGAAGCATTCCAAGGACAACGTATATATAGACTATATATAAAAATATATATAGTCGCTCCATCGAGAGCTGGGTCTTCCCCGAAACACCTCCCAGTTGACCGTGCCTGGAAAACCCCTAGAGAGGGATCCCAGAAGCATTTTAATCAGATGCTAGGACCACCTTCAAAGAGAAGGAACAGCTGCTCTACTGTTAACCCCCTATGGGTGAGTTTGTATCATTCACGACATTTGCAATCACTTTAACTCTCCTTAAACGTACAAGCAGTGCTAGGATTTTGAATTTTGTGATAAATCACACCAATCATTATTGTGATTCGCCACAGTGGATCATCTGTCTCCATCCTTAGGCCGGTACTCTCCTGGCTCACAGTACCAGTGATGGTATTTGTGAACTGTGAGCCCTGACCGATCCGGTTTGGAATCAGTTTCCGTATTCCTCATATTGATTTGGCACAAGTTTTACGCCGGATGCCCTTCCTGACGCAACCATTTGCATTTATCCGGGCTTGGGACCAGCACTAGAAGTACACTGGATTTTGACCTGTTTTTGGTATCAATTCCTTTTTTAATTGTGGGCTCAAACAACAAAGGCATCCACGTTCACTGAGGGAAGATTGGACCCTTATTGAATGAGAAAAATCAATAGAAATTCTTAGTTGAAACATGGCAGTGATAAAAGAGAGAGGAGAGAAGAACACTAAAACACACACAACAAAAAGTCCATGGTATGGTGGTGAAATACGTGTTTTCCATGAATGTATTTATGCGTTTTGAACATGTGGCGTCAGTTTTCAGACACTGGCGACAACATCTTTATATAGATGTTTTGTTTCCTACCAAAATATTTTTGCACTGATCGGCGAGTTTGTGGCTGAAAACAAGAATTCAGAATGTCAGTATCATTAAAAGTATTTTGAGAGTAACTCGACCAGTCGTCATTAGGGGGGAGGGGGGGCTCCGCCTCCTGCTGCTGAGCCTGAAGCGGAGCCGTCAATCATTTTGCCTTATAACAGATTTAGGTCGGGAGAGGACTGAGAGACCTAACCTGCTTCAATCTGGGGAATGTCTGAATGAGATCCTCCAACCGTACATCCCAAACGTCTCACACTATGGAGGTCTCTCACATCCGTCAAAGTCTTTGCGTTGCTGTTTTTTTGTCAAAGATTCTTCTATCAGCAAATATTTGGCGTTAAAGCTACTGAATGAAAGAAGAGCCACAGACTGGCATTATAAATATGCTTAAAACCAAAGTGAGGTAAAGTCATGAACCTATCTGCCATCCATTAAGTTTATTCGGGTCACGGCGGCAGCACGCCACGGTAGATATTCCAGATGTCCCTCTTTCCTGCAACCCTCTCCAGCCCATGCCAGAACCAGGCGGGGGGGATCCTAAACCGTTCTCAGATTAAATATATAATTGAACCAACTCAGATAGGCAGTTCTAGAACCAAAAACTCAGGTTAAACTCAGAGTTTGTTAAACCTTTCCCTCTGTGATAACCCCCCAGGTGGTGAAAATACTCTTTTCACGGCGATACTTATTATCTAACTTGTCTACTGTCTGGGTTCAGGTCTGTATTTAAAGCGTTGAAGTCTTACATATCAACAGGAATTAAAGTAATGTTCAGAATATTAAGATGATTCATATATTTTTCCAGTTATTGAGGCGTCTGTGGTGTTTACAAGAGCTCGCATCACAGCTGAGTGTGTCATTGCTCTTTTTTTTTTGTTGCTGCCATGTCACTAGACGAAAGCTACATTTCAGGTGTTCCTCTTTAATGTTGCTTTTTTTCCCCCCTTCCTTTGTTGAAACTTTGCAACGTTGACAGAAAACCAAATCGGTCATAAAAGACTGAATTTCAGACAGGCTCTAATTTGTAGTCATTTGATTCTTGCCATTTTGTATTTTGCACTTAAAACACTTTTAATACTAGTGCAAATTGTTGTTTTTTTTTGTTTCTCACAGAATCCATTTATGAGTCTTTTTTGAAAATGTAAAAAAAACAATTAATGCCTGATCTCCCAAAACAAATATTGAGCAATTTGAAGTAACTCATTTTACTCAACTGAAAAGCAAACAGGTTATTATGTTCTGTTTTAATTTCACATGTGACTCAGAAATTAGACATACCAATTTAAATATTTTTAGAAGCCAGACCCAGAGAATTTGTTACTTTTACTCGACATTGTTTGACATCAAATGTATTGCCGGTCTATCGTATAAGAATTTATTGATTTAAAAAAAAAAAAACATGCCAGTTTTTTTAATTAATCAATGGAACATTTTCCATTAACCATTTTTATTTCCCGTTCCAACCGTTTGGTTGAGCACATTTTGAGTGACTATTCATTACTTAAAAATGTGAAGCGCTTTACTGAAACATGGGTCCAAGAATAGAGCCCTGGTGTACACCACGGGTCAAAGGGACAAGTCCTACTCAATAAGAAGGATGTAAGGAGAATTATGTAACTGCTTGGAACCACAAACACCCTAATAAGTGTCAAAATTGCTTTGTGAAAATATGCTTTACCGAATGGTTGCGCTAATAAAATCAGAATTGACTATTTTCCATGAAATACAGAATTTCAACATTAAAAAAAGAAGGAATTTAAAAAAAAATGCACGACCCCAACTACTTTTTGGGTCACGTTATGGTAGATTTAGAGTTTATGAGGTATGAAAGTCCTAAATTCGAGATTATAAATATGCAAAGAAAATCTGTTTTTATTGCTGAGGAAATTAAAGAATAAAATGCAATAATCATAAGTCAGGTTTTGTTTCGTTAAAAACATCATGCATGCAATATATTCGCTGGAGCAAACTTAGAAATGAAGCCGCATATGAAAAAATTCTTGTATGTTTCAGTCACATGATGAAGAGGAGGGCATATTCTTTTTTAACACCCTTCCTTTCGGCGTGTATTTTGAACGAGTTATGTACACAGCTAAGCACATGACTGTGAACTGGTTTACCCTCAGATTCATGGTAAAAGTAAAAGAAATGATTAGGGATGGTGCTGGAGGTTACCTTTCCCATCCAACCATTATTATCTTAATCAATATATTAGTTGCAATATATATATTGAAGTTACACCCACTCAAATGGGTTATGTTAAGCTAACACACTTGTTTTATTATTACTTTTTTTTGTTTTGTTTGAGTGTAGGCGACAACAGCAGCGTGGTTTGACCTGGATCTGAGGTGAAGGAGGTTAGAAGGAGGCAATGAGGAGCAGTTGAATGGATGAATGAACGGAGACCATGAGGAGCTCCATGAATGACGCATGCGCATACAGGACGAGTGTCTTAGCATACCTGATAACCTGCTGCTTCTCATTAGCAGCTTTCTCGGAACCGCTCTTCGACTTGCTCTTGAACTTTAAGAACTTGAAGCTCTTCTTTTCCCCCTCAGTCTTGTCCACATCCTTGTCCAGGCTGGCCTCGCTCTTGGAGAAGAGACTCCTAAACATCTTCTTGGTGGAACTTTTGGCCATCTCTGCAGCACGATCACAGCGAGGACTGTAACCTTCCTCACTGATGATCCGGAGCTGTGGAAGGGAAGTAAGGAAACAAAAAAAAAACCTTCAGGGATCTGACACTGTGACGGATGACAGCTGTTAGACTGTTTGTGCGTGCGGCGCTCAGGTGTGACGA
The DNA here is from genome assembly GCA_009660295.1 of Lophius piscatorius. Classification (NCBI taxonomy): domain Eukaryota; kingdom Metazoa; phylum Chordata; class Actinopteri; order Lophiiformes; family Lophiidae; genus Lophius; species Lophius piscatorius. The sequence continues at coordinate 12,011 of VRLP01000345.1, forward strand.
CACGCCCCCACCCCCCGTGCAGCAACACCCACAACATAAACAGCCTCCCGTGGGTGCAAGGTAAGTTTCCTGCATTCAAAAACTTATTTTCCTCAAGAACCAAATCCAAACTCACATGAAGTCAGCTAGATGATAAAATAAAGTCAAATATATATAAGTAACTGGCCTCATATATGAGATTAATATCTATATAATCCATGTTATCTAATCTATTTTTATCTATCTGTTTATCTTATTGATCTTATAGATCTTATAGATCTTATAGAGCTTATCTATAGAATCTATCAAATCTATTTTATCTTATTTATTCATAGATATTATATATTTTATCTATCTAATCTGTTTTCTCTAATCTATTTTATCATCTACATATCTTATACATATAACCCATCTAATCTATCTAATCTTTTTTATTTATGGGTATATCTTAAATATCTTGAATACCTTATATATCGTATATATCTTATAAATCTAATCTATTTTATCTTTAAAAAAAAAATCTTTTTCATGTATCTTATCTATCTTTTTAAATGTTATCTATCTATCTATCTATCTATCTATCTATCTGGGAATAATAACAGTAATTATTTCTCTTATATTGATTCTTCAAGATGGTTAAATAAAATAGACACAGAATTCAATTTTCATAAATTAATATTTCAATGAAGTGATGTAGAAATAGCTTAAAAGAACTCAAATATACATTAAATAAAACAAACAACCTAAAACAACAAGATAAAATGAAATAGGTCTTTATATAAGGTGTACAATGTTGAAAACAGAGAGTAGGAAACTATGAGTATTAATCCTAAAGACAGCGTTAGAAGGTTTCGGTAGGTTAGTCGGTGGTTAGGATCAAACATACTAGATGCTGGTTGGTTCAATGTCCTCATCTTACCACTTCCAAGATATGAATCTTAATTTAACCCAAATCATACCTAATTTGTTGGTGTTGTTGTTTCAAATTCAGATTTTGTGCAATGAAGTTTAAATCTAGGATGAATTTCATCATGAAGAGGAGAGAAAAAGTACATGTCCGACAGAGAAAGGATATCAGGAAATAGAAATATTCAAGTAAAATACAAGTCTCTCACAATTTTACCACTACATATTAGGCTATTAATCTGCCTAAAAACATATGCTGATGTGATAGGATGCAGTTTTATACAAGATTACAGATCTATGCAATGCTTTAGTTTACAAAACGTCCAAACTTGCTCCATGATGATAAACTTATAATGACATCATAGGGAGGCAGGTGGTTACAATATTCTATAATAATACTATTTCAACAGCCATTCTACAAATTTAATACTAATTTATTTATTTTTGACCATGTAGTACATTATGTTGATTATAAAATCTGCACTTTAGGAATTTTACCTGTAATGGAGGATTTGAAACCCTCCAGTTTAACAGGTGATGATGAATTTATTTAAAATGTGCCATTTAATATAAATGATGTAACTCTGAAAAAAATTATTTGTCCAAACTTATACTCCTCGAAAGGTAACACGTTGTTATTTTATTTCATTAGACATTTCTAATTAAAGCGGGAAACAGCAATGAGATATTTCTGAACCATGTTCCACGTTCATAATGTGATCCGCAAAAGTGGATAAACAGCGACATCTAGTGGGCGACAGTGTGAAAGCTCAGAGTGGATTTTTGTGCAACAGGCTGGTGAACACATTTGCAGGTGTGACCCCACTCTTCCTCACGGGGGCGCTACCTGCTCGTTGTTTGACACCAGTGAGTTGTGATCATAAAAAAAATAGAAGTCAGTTCCGGTGAGAGTTTCTTTCTTATAAAACAATTATCATCTGAGGGGATGGAATAATGACTAGTGAAATAATATGAGGCTCCGTTAGGAACACGATTCAGAATTTCCTCTCACACAAGTGAAATGCTCACAAGCACATGTGAAATGCTCACACATACATGTGAAATGCTCACATACACATGTGAAATGCTCACGCACACACATATATGAAATGCTCACACACACATGTGAAATGCTCACACACACATATATATGAAATGCTCACACACACATATATATGAAATGCTCACACACACACATATATGAAATGCTCACACACACATGTGAAATGCTCACACACACACATATATGGAATGCTCACACACACATGTGAAATGCACACACACACAAGTGAAATGCTCATATACACATTTGAAATGCTCACACACACATGTGAAATGCTCACATACACATATATATGAAATGCACACACACATGTGAAATGCTCACACACACATGTGAAACGCTCACACACATATATGAAATGCGCATTTCCTATATGAGTATTTCACGTTTGTGTGACTATTTCAGTAGTGTGTGTGAAAGGAAATTCTGAAAAATGGCCCTAATGGCCCTTCATAAGATAACACACACATACACAGAACAATACACACGCACACACATATTGTATTTCTGTTTTTGCATGTGAAATAATTACTGTATAATTATATCAAATCTGATGTAGCAATAATTTTAGTGGCCTGCATATCGTTTCCCTTCCCCAACAAGAGATAAGAAAGTTATCTGAGTGATCTCATCTTTTTCTACTTGGCATCGTGCTGGGATTCCTCTGCTCCACCCATCAGGTACACAGTGTTATCTCTTGTGTTCTTTATTATTTGATTGTCTTATACAAGTTTCACTGAGAAAAACTAAACAAACGCCGAAGTTCTTGTTTCATAGTTTCAAAATGCGTCCAAATTATATTTCAATGGAATTCATTAGCTGAAGGTGAAATGGGTTACATTATTTTACAACATTCTTATTCTTATTAGAACATTATTTTTCCTATTAGAACTTTCTTATTCTTATGAGAACATTATTTTTCCTGTTGTAACATTTTTATTCTTATTAGAACATTATTTTTCCTATTATAACATTCTTATTCTTATTATAAGTTTATTATTTCCTATTAGAATATTGTTATTAGAACATTATTTTTCCTATTATAAAATTTTTATTATTATTATAACATTGTTTTCTCTATTGCAATATTCTTATAAGAACATTATTGTTCCTATTATAACATTCTTATTATAACTAAAAGCTTCCTATTTGAACTTTCCCATTCTAATTAGAACATTATTTTTTATAATTGTTAATAAAATCAATTGAAATCTTTGTAATAAACATGACATACAAAATTATCGTACTGATAGATTCTATATAAATTGTAAATATAGCTTTGATAATTGCCGTGTTACCACGGTTACAGGTTTGAGTCCAATCAGCTAATCCCCATAATTTCTTCTTTGCTGTCTTTTGTAAAATTTGTATTGCTAATTGTTACCAAAGGTCACCGGTATGATTATTTTCCCTCTCAAGCATTCAGAGCAGAGAATATTGTGACATAAACCGTCTTATATCTTTACGGGTTGAACCTTTAGACCCATTTATCTGATTGCCGTGGCGTCAGAAGCTGGTGTCGTTACTCAGAATCTTACGCCCATTTGTATGAACTTTATTCCGGATGAAAAAACGACAACCGAAAGCCAAACACAGAGAAATGGAATGTGTGATGTCAGGACGAACGCAAGCTATAAGGTCTTAGGATATATGACTAATGCTGATATAATGAATCGCTGTAGTTGAGATTAAAAAGTTCACCTGTTTCTTTCTTTGGTTAAAAGTATTACATTACTATATTTTGTCTTTTTTTTCCCTATTTCTTTTTTTTTTAATAATTCAAAAATTCTTGTTAAACTCTCCTGCTCAATTTTAAAGAATTCAAATATGAACATGTCATTTTATTGATTGTTACGGTATCAAAATCATGTATTTCTTATCCTTTCCAACTCTTAGTATGATACATAATTAATCAAAAAATTAAGATAAATAACAAAAACTTAACATTTTATTTTTATACTTATTTGTAAATCATTAATTGTTCATTTTCAGCTTGTGTTTTTTTTGATACTGAAGTTAAATTTAAATTCATTTTCCATTCAAATGTTTTAATAACATGTCATATGTAATATTAAACCAGAACATATTTTGAACAATTTGAGATAAAAAAACAACAACTTAATGTAGATTACAAATATCACATGTAGTTCCCTATCTTACCACTAGGGGCCCATACCTCCATTTAAGAAACACTGCACTAATAAAGGTCACATATTTGGGCTAAAATGTAGGGAGTAGAAAAAAAGTTTTCAGAAAAATAAATACTCATGAGTTCATTCTTCCAATAACAAAGTTTGCTGAAATTGTCATTACTTTATTACTTCCACAGGCTACTAACCGGTATCGGTGATGTCACTCTAGCATCTGTACTGCAGTTTTTTAATAGTACAATAAAAAGGGTCAGTTTTATGTCTTTATGGTGCACAGTAAACTCGGTGGTTGCTCTTTGGAAGTGAAAGTAAAAGTTTTACAAGTTAATTTTCAAAACCCAAAACCTTTATTTTTTCTAAGTTGTATTTTTAAGTTTTATTCTTCCTTTGGACGTGTATTACTGTCCTGTCTTGACTGACTACCTGTCTTCACCTGCGTCTCTCTTTGTGCTCTTCTTTTGTGATGATCTCCTTTGATCGCTCCATGTTATTTCCTACATTCAGGCCTGGTTGTTTTTGATGACCTGCCAAGATTTCTTTGTGTATTGTGTATCTCTGAATTCTTTTATTTGAATTGAATGGAACAGAAACAACTCTCTCCTCCACGGTGGCGAGGTGAGGCGGTGGAAGTCTCTTTTACCCCCTTAGAACTTTTTAATATCACATTCATTGTACTATGAAGCACTTTTCGCCGTAAGACGCAGTTTTTCATTTTACACAGAGAAACTGGAAAGATCCATATCAGATATATAGTTTTTGGAAAGCTTTTATCTTAAGTATTCAATGCTTAATCTGATAAAATGAAATAAGTTCCCTGAAACTTTCCAAAGGTAGCACATAGCGTTTGTTGAAAAAAACCTTCCTTGTGAAGATCGCATGAGATGGGCTGCAGTGATGCATGCATTTTGGTCACTTCTGCATTCCAGTCTCCTGCTGATAAACTTTCAAAGTGATAGATCATGTTTTTTTTTCTTTCATTCATCTAAATGACTGTAAAAATAGTGAGTCATGCTGCAACCTGCATTTTCACTTTTTTCTCAACCAAAAGGGTGGCGATGTCAGGGAACAGTCAAATAGCAGAAGGACAAAAGTGTTCAATTCGTTCCGAAAATGAGATAAAATGTCTGAAAAAAAGAAGAAGCATAAAATAAAAAAATGCTATGGAAGAACAAATACGAAGAAAAATGGGCCCTGAACCAAAGTCCTATCAGTGGTGTTGAAGATAAAGCTGTTAGATATGATGAAAGCTTCATAAACTTTCAAAATACAGTATAAAGATTATTTTCTTTCATTTTTTTTATCAGATTGGAAATAAAACATTTTGTGTTCATAAAAGACGTGACGGACTTCTGAGCGTAGCTTTAATGCAAAGTATCGTCTGTGGCCAGTAAAGGGAGACGTTTGAGAATGGAGATTGGGTTCCATTACTATGGCATATTTAAAAGGGTAAGATTGGCAATAAACACAAAAACATTGTGTTTGTGAATAACAATAAAACTTGGATATATCAATAATACGTCAGAAAATTCATTTAGTATAATAAAAACTTCACAAAGTGAAGTGAAAATACAAAGTAGATGCATAACGGTAAAGTTGACAAACCATTGACACAAGAGAAATTAAACTTAAATCAGTAACGTAAAGGCTAGAAGTGAAAAAACGAAATTCAGGTCCAAGATGGAGAAGAGACCTTTTAAGTAGAAAAAGAAAAGGCCCATTTGAACACCTTTTGTTTTCTAATTTATAGCGTGGCTCTGTCCGAAGTACATAACCTAGTTAGCTAAATTGTTAAAAACAAAATTATTGTGCAGTGTAAAAGTATTTGGCTACACCTTCCGGATCGGCTGCGATGAGGAATTCATCCAGTTAAACAACATAATTTGGTGAATCCGATGTTTAAAGGGAGACTGTGATTAAAAATGAGTAATATAAATGAGAAATATTTCAAAAGCAATCATAAAGACTTCTTAAATAATTTGTATGATGGATGTTTGTTTTGTTTTTTATCTTTACTTTTCTTCTCTTTTCTTTATCAGAGCTCTAAACAGGCATCTACAAACTTTTGTTTCTGCTACTATGGGGTTTTTCTCCCCTAGCAGGGATCAAAATGTGGAATTACTATAGTGAGTCAAGGCATGGCTAGAGAGAAAAGAGGGGGGTAATGATAGAGAAAGAAGACCTAAGCATGCATAAGTTTGATATGGGGTTCTGTTTATGACAGTGCGCCTCACTGTACTGGAACGATAATGACATAGAATTTCCACGAATATACAGCAATCCAAAAATTCCACGAAATTCCAGCAATCATATGTTGGATATTAATGTTAATAATAAATAATAATAATTCATTTTATCTATAGTTCACTTTACATTTGGATCAAATCTCAAAGTGCTACAAGGTAAAAAGCAGATTAAAGCATTCATTTAAAAGAAAATACAATAATAATGAACTAAAAATATGACCAAAAAGCAGCAATGTTAATTAAAAGTTAGAAGTTCTGCTAAAAGGGAAAGTTTTATGAAAAGTCTCAGTCGTCTGTGGAGCCCTCAGATGGTCAGGGAGGGCATTCGAAAAAGACGAGGGGCAGCAGAACAAAAGGCCCGATCACCCATGGTGCTGAGTTTAGTCCGGGGAAGGAGGAGGCGAAACCAGAATGTTTTTTCAGGAAGGCCACCATTAATGTCCTGCTCAACTTGTATGATGGAGCATTTTTGAGTCTCTATTTTTTACTGAAAATTTTGACTGAACCTGTTTTATAATATGACCAAGTGGAAGAATGTGTATGCCCACTCGAGGAGAAGGCATTAACCATGTGTGATATGAAAGTCCTATTGGATACGTAAGATTTTTTTTGGCACATTAAAGCATGTGAGGACTGAGCAGAACTATATAACTTGATACAACCAAAAAAAAGGGTAAAAAATTGAGTTAAATCTAATTTGTTTCAATGTGTCTGATTTGTCACATAAAAAAAAAATTAGCCAGCAAAGGGTATGATTTGTCATATAATCTTAAGGTAGATTTAGAGAGCCTAAGATATTAAATGAATAAATACCCCCAAAGAAATAAAATATTCAAAGAAATACATTTTCACATTTCATATTGTTTTGAAAAATTTTTTTTTTTTAAATGTTTCCTTTTTTTTTTTTTTTTTTTTTCTTGAGAAAATTAGAGAAAAAGATTTACATAGACTTTTTAATTATTTTGAGGGTGAATGTGCAACATGTCCAATCACTGCTTGCAATGAAACTCAAAATTTACACAATTACTAAAGAACCAAGATACGATGAAATGTGTCTTACGGTAAGAATTTCGTAATATGAAGATCAGCGGTTTCATTGGCCCACCCGTTGGTTTCATTTCCTGTGTTTTCTAGGAAATGTTCAGAAAAGTGGGCCGGTAACATGGGTGTGGTTTGGGACTTCCAATGGTTACCAGCAAGTGAAGGGAAAGGGAAACCTTGTCACAAGGGCTGTATTGTGTTCGTTTCTGCAATACACAGGCTCAATAAGTATCATTTCATTATAAGTTTATGTAGAAAGACATAAGAGAGACGCCTCTTATGTAATTGCAAATAATAGTAAGCAGCATGACTCTTTAATGTCCAAGGTATATAAAAAAAATAAAATGTTAGATGTTAAAAGGATTTCTTTGCACATTTTATTTCTTTGGATTTATTCATTTATTTAATATATTAGACACTGTAAATGTAACATTAAAAGACAAATCATTTGATCATGTTTATAAACAGTAAAAACAAAATCTATATAAATAAATTTTGTATTTTATGGAAACTTGTCGATTTTAATTAGATTAGCCAAACCTTGGGGCAAAAGCATGTTTTTAGAAAACTATTTCACCTTTATTAGAATTATTTGGGGGGTTCTAACAAGTTACATAATTATATTTCTCGAAAAGTCGGGGATATTATGGTGTCATCATCGCAGCTGCCGGCGCGTTCTTTTCTATAAGTCACAAACTCTCTCATGGATCAACTTCATCATTCAGGTTCATCTTCAATTTAATACCATCACAGACATTAGTGAGAAGAAGGACTATTGATTACTCTAATAGTTTATATTTTACTTTTATTGTCAACCAAACAGTTGAGAGGGACATTAAAGGGTTAAGGTGACATGAGGAAATCATGAATGCATGTATCTACTATAAAAAGCATCAAAGGAAATTATCATCTTATTATTATCTTAAGAATAGTGAAAGGCCTATTGATACGTCTCAGACCAAACATGAAAAGCCTGCTTTATTCTTCAAGTTGCACCCTTGAAGGATACAGATGCACCCTTCCAAGGATGTGGAAATTGCTGGATTCCCATCCTGCCATTGTTTGGTGCTACTCTGGTCCAGAGTTTTTGGTGTCTACCTCTTGCGCTGGGCAACAGAGAGACCACCCCAATGATTTCTGACTTGATATGAAATAATAATAGACACACTCTCCCCTGGCGGAAATACAGCTGTGTCATCAGAGAAAAAAAAGACAAGTGTTGTGCTTGTTCATATTATTTCACCTGGAGCACAATCCAGATGAAATGCCAGGATTCCAGGATGGACCAGCGGAGGACTCCACAAGAGGAGAGCAAGAAAATTGACAGTTGGTAGCAAAACAAATCAAATGCCACAACAGAAAATTGCTTTTCTCTCTATCAGGTGCCAGTATTACCTCCTCCATGTTTCACCTGTGTTGGTTGGTTAGTTAGCGCAGTTTCGCATCTTTCGGTACTTTCTTTTACATTGCAGGATTTTCACATTTTCCAATATCCTGCAAAGACTTCTGAAATGATTTCCTTTAAACTCTGTTGGGGTGCTGGGGTCCAGATAAAGAGAGGAATTTATCTCTGACTTCCAATGTTCAAAGCCAAGCAGACATGTTTCAGCCTTGATGGACATCATGGCTCCAGTGTTACCCCTTTTCCACCCAGCTGGTTCCAGGGCTAGTTTGGAGCCAGAGCCTGACCTAGCACCAGTTCTTTGCTTTTCGACAGCGTAAGCACCAGCTCCTGGCTTTCAAAACTGGTGACTGGCTCTTTGCTGGTCTAGAGCCAAGAATCGATTACATCATAGGCGGGCGGCTGTCGTTTTAAAAATGAAACGCCATTTTTAAAACGACAGCCGAGCGAGTTTCTTCCTATAAGCTATCAATAATATTTTTAACTTTTTTTATTTTCAAAATTAATATCTGGGTCTCAAATGTGGGCTTGCAAAGCCAGGAACAGCACTTGCACGGAGACGATATGCTCCTTCATCTACATTGTTATCCTTGAGTATGGCGCAAGCATTCCTGGGTAAACAGACAGTTTTACCCAGGAAAAACTGTCACGTGATACGGTGACATAATGCCGTGGTTCTGACTTGGCTCCTTGCCAATGGAATAGCAAACAGCTTCTTAGGAGGGTTGAGTTAAGTAAGCCTTGGCACTAGCACAAGCACCGAACTAGAACCTAGTTCTTTTTGGTGAAAAGGCTGTATGAGTAGAGTAGGATGGGACCAATGTATTAACAGGACTTTGGACTTTAATACAGTAATCTGCTCTTCATCTTACATTTCCTGTAGAACTTGTGAAGATTATTGTTACGGTTTAAGCTTTAAGTATTATAATGAGCTTACCGTGACAACAAAGGTCACCTAATCTTTATAAGCTTTTAACACCAATGTCTGGTCAGACCGCATGATCTTTTTGTATTTCCTGTTTCACCATATCAGGTCAGGTGATCTCTAAGCCATAAATTGTTGCCTTGTCTCGTTTTGAAGGCTGGAGACACCAAAGGTTAGACCAACCATTCATTCACTGAGATGTTGATGAGGAGGCGGGTCCATCATGGCTACGGAAGCAGCCTGGTTTCTTATCTTTATTACTTTATTGTGGTATTCCTTCAATGAGACCTGTATAATTCCTTATCAAGGGGGGGGGGGGGCAATGACTGAAAAGGCAGGGGTGTCGTTGTCGCATTTCAACGATCCTCTCTTCTCTGTCCTTGTTCCACCGTTGACATCCCTGGGTCTACACACTCTATTGGCCTATTTATCAATTTTAGAACAGGTCAGTGTTTGAACAATGGAGAAATTAACATACTTCAAGTCACTTCAATTTTGGGGTCCAACGGGAAGAATTTCTCAGCAACGACCAAATCGTGTTCGAAATGGTCTTTTAGACTGAACCAGGCTTAAGGTTCTCAAATTGTAACACAGTTCCTGATTTCACCTAAAACATAACTTATCTCTTATATCAGTCGTCTCGGTGCTAAACATAACTAGACTTACAGTTTCTGTAATGTTAATGCAATGTAATGTTTCAAATTTATTCCCACATAGACCTTAGTGAGAGGAAGAACTGGATTTATTTTTGGAAATGCCGGTTGTTTATCTCCCAAAGTTTTCTGGCCATAATTTCTCCACCGTTGGTCTGATTTAGTCCAGATTTTTTGCCTATGAATCGACTAAAGGAGATTTATGTAGTATAGTAATTTCATATGTCACTCTCAGAGTTCATATTTTTATCCACTAGGGGGAGCTATTTCCGAAAAAACACGTTTTTTCGTTCATAACCTCCTAACTGTTGATTTGATTTAGTTAAAATTTGGTGATATATGAATCAACTTGTGGACATCTAATTTATCTTGTATAAATCATATTGCGCTCTATTATTTCAGATTTTACAGACTAGGAGGAGCTTTATTTTTATGATAAAGGCTGTTTTTTCGGAGAATAACTTTACATTTAATGTTGGGGGGTGAATGCTGGTACTAAGCAGGGGATTGGGCGCTTTTCCAGGATACACCGTTACCCCTGGGGCCTTGTTTATCATAAGATCTCATAAATTCCCTTCATCTCCCAGCTGAACTTCCGCAGCCTTTCAAACACACACAAACCAACCAGAAGTATAGAAACATTATCTTTAATATGCTACATGGTGTGGATATAAAAGTATCGTCAAAAATAGTCTCTCACATATAAATTCTTGTTTCAAAAAATACTCTACATAGACAATCATAGTGTACAAAAAACTAACGAATGAGAAAAGAAGTACATTACTCAGTGAAGAGCTCACAGGATAACCATCGGCCACCTCCTCCGGTTTTTTGGTAATGCCAAACACACACACAGATCTAGTCGCAGTTTAATTCCAGTAAAATGTGACAAAGATATTGAACCGTTCTGAATATGAGGTACTGATGTCTGAATTGTGATTTGGATAATGCCGGAGCTAACATTGAAACTAACATTATACGTGTAAGAAATAAATCTGAAACGTTCAGTCCTCAGAATCCAGTGTAAAGCCATCCTCTTAGTTACTCAGCATTAAATTTACCCTAAAATATTGCAGTACAAAACGATAAAATCTGTCATAGGGGATCATCTGCGATACTTTTATCCCATTTCATCTGTAGTATTATGTTTTGATGGCATTCGAGGTTTAAATAGATGCTGAGTAAACAAGAAAATAAATGTGAATAATACTTAATCTGAAGCTTTTTGTCACCTTTACAATGTTAGTTTTAGTTGAATAATGTTCCCAGTACGGTACCGCACTTGCATGGTCTTTGCTTATGATTTTGGCAATTATTCTGATGAACACACAGTTTCAGAAAATCTGATTTGTATCCCTTTATTTTCATCATAAATAAATAAAATAGATGCAAACTGTTTGGAGCCAGAAGTCTGTTCGTGCTTTCACTGAGCGCTTTCATTCATATAAAAACTTCCACTCCTTAAAACACATGCATCCAAAAGCTCAAACACTGACGTCAAATCTCCTTATGAATGTCAACACATTAAAAAAACAAAAAAACAAACACCCTATCAGAAAAAAAAACTATGGTACAACTAGATAAATATAGATGATTCCAATTTTATGTGGAAAAAAATTAGGTAATAAGTTAAAGCACAAAAAAGCAAACACTTCTCTACCTGAGTGAACAGATTTTTTTTTTTTAAATAATTCACAGCTTAACGCCATTCTCCGTTTCCCTTTTGTTTTTTTACACTTCACATTTCAGAGGAAGTACATTCACTGAAAATCCTCAGTCTTTGGAATGCTCTCGTTTTGGTGATGCGCTCGTGGCTTTATGGAAGTCTATATCCCCTGTTTTGCCCTTCATGGACAAAAGAGGGAGTTTTATTTGGCGACATATGATTCCTCTGCTGTATTTGCTTTTACCCCCCCCCCCCTTCACGTCTTCCTTCTTACTGTCCTTCTGTCTTTACGGTCGGCCGTTTGTGGAGATGAACAACACTGGCCCTCTCCTGATAGGCCATTGGAGGGTTGTGGTGTGAAGTAGGCGCCATGGGCATTGATGGCGCATTAATAGCTGCAGTCAGAGCTTTCAGCAGTACGGTGGCCTCCTTCTGATCCTCCTTCCCCTCGCCCTCCAAGGTGCGAGCCAGCCAGCGCTCCACAGCTTCCCCTACTAGCGGCGCCGTTGCCGTCTCTGCGAGCGTATCGGCCTCTTGGCTGGCGTCAAACTGCTCCACCATCTCCTTCATGTGGACGCTGACGAGAGCGCCGGGGTTCAACAGGCAGCAGCTGCGCTGGTGGATGTGCAGGGAAAAGCGGTGGAAGAAGGCCTGGGCGCAGAGCTGGCAGCGGTAGGGGCGGTCCCGGCTGCTGTGGAGGCGGCGGTGCAGCTTCAGGTGGATGTACTGGGTGAACTTGGTGTTGCACAACTTGCACTGGTAGGGTTTTTCCCCGGAGTGGAGCCGTAGGTGTGTTTTCAAGTTGCTGGTGCTGCTGAAGCGTTTGTGACACACCTGGAAGGTATGAAGAAAAAAAAAAAGAGTTATGACTGATTCCAAAAGAGTTAAGAAAACAGTGCGGAGCGGTTTATTTTGGAAACTTTTGGAGTATGAGTATGGAGTCATGGGATATCATAGACTTATGTCAGGGTTGACTAAATGATGCTAGATCTCTGGGGTTGGGCCAGTTTTATTCCTACTCCCGAGACTCACGCCTATACAGTCACACGGGCAAACAAAAGCTTTAAGATTGAGTGTATCGGGAGAAAGGTGTGTGAGTGAACTCAGTGTCTGTCACTTTTGATATTACGTCATGGCGAGAGTGATGAAGAGATCCGGTGAGCCCGGACAGAAACAAGAGAACCCATACACACCTGACATTTATGTGGTTTCTCCCCCGTGTGGACCAGGTGATGTTTCTGTAAGTGGGCCAGCTGTGTGAAACTCTTTTTGCATTGGTTGCACTGGAACGGCCGCTCGCCACTGTGCACCCGAAGGTGGACCTAGAATTATGCGTATCAAGCAAAAAAATTGATGAGCAACCTGATGATTAGTAAGATTGTGATTCTAAGAACGAGGGGTTGAAGCTGTTACCTTGAGGTTCGACAGCTGTCCGAAGGTCTTGGAGCAGATGTTACATTCATACTTGATCTTTCCGTTCTGCTTCTTCAGCGGGTAGGGGAGGGATTTGTGGCCAGAACCGTTGCGTGGCGCTGTGCTGCTTTTGGCCATCGCCAGGCTGAGATTCATGGCTTCATCACAACCCGACGGGGACCGCTCAGGAGACTGATCCTGACTGCTGGGCTTGGGCAGAGGCGATAGTTCTGGGGTGGCCGGGGCGCCTCGTGGAGGCGACACATTAGGCGTAAGTTCTTTCAGACCGCCCTGAGTAGACGGTGGGTACGGGAGAGACACAGGAAGTAGATTGTGCTGGCCAATGTGTGGATACGGGAGTCCGTCTGCGCCCGAGTAGCCGCCGTATCGGAGGGATCCCCTTGAGGGCAGCATCCCAGGAAAGCGAGGTGAATATGAGGGCAGGAGTAGGGGGGGGTAGTCTGGGCTGTAGGGAGGGAGCAACTGGTAAGTAGGCTGGATGGGTCGGGATTGTGGGTAAATGGGATAAGATGAAACAAAGCCTTCCTTGTGGCCGTAGAGGCCGTGGAGGTGGAGAGGGAGACTTCTGTGAGGAGATGGGTGTTCAGGACGGTGCTCCGGTAAATATGGGCGACTCAAGCCCAGGGTGGGCTCTCTGTACCTCGCCTGAGGAGAAGGAATGATCTCCCGCTCTCGTCGATCTCTGTCGCTCCTCTCCTCCATCTCAACCTTTTTGCTGAAGTCCATGATCTGTTCATCGGGCGTATCAGGCGGAGTGTCTCTCTCTAACATCTCCACGTCTATCTTCTCCTCCATGTCGTCATCCCTCTCCTCTTTCACCGCTTCCTTTGTCCTTTCCTTGAACCACGTCTGCTGAGGTAGGTGCCGTTGGGTGTTCTCCAGCTCCCGGTCTTCATCAGGGCTCATGTATTCTGTGAGGAGGAAGATTGACACAGAATACATGACACTCTGTCCCAGAGTGAGTCAGGCGTGCATAAAGACAGAAAATCAGCCCACAGACTCCCCTCCCTCCCTCTTATGGTAAATGATAGTGGTTTCAGTTTTGATTTGACGGCTTAATCATGCAACAGGTTTCTGTTTTTCAACCCTCATAGTTATTTTTGGTGTGGGAGAACAGGTGGTTGTCATGTCATGGATAACCAGAAGAGCTCAGATTCCAGGTTTCATTTGTGCAAACTTTTTCGGGTACAGCTTACTCAACTGGAACACCTCCTCGTTTTATTCCCCTCCTGTCATCCTTACTGAGAATGTAAGCTTCTCCCAGTCTGACTTACACGCAATGATTTTTTTCTTTCTTTGTTTTCCTTAATGTGTCTATTAAACAAGCATGACAACGTCATGATCATCACACGCGCTTCAAGATATCCTAAACAACCCCTACCTCACCTGGGAAACTTTAACGGCCTTCATGAAATATCACAAAGTCAAACCCTGAAGTCAAACAATCAGCCGTCTTGGAATGCTTTTAAAGCCCTCCAGTTGATAAAACGATGTTTTAATACCGCCTAACAATAATCACTATGGTGAGAGGCGAATCATCCGGTGTATCCAGTCTGCGTGAGTCATCAGACTTTGTGGCAGTAGAGAAACAGTCAGGATGCTGAGCATGACTTGTAATTCTACTAAAAGCAGGCAAACAGATGACTCACAGGGGGAGAGATACTCTGACCAATCTTACATTTCCCCAGCTCTCCTTTCAAACCCTTTCAAA
This sequence comes from Lophius piscatorius, assembly GCA_009660295.1. NCBI lineage: Eukaryota > Metazoa > Chordata > Actinopteri > Lophiiformes > Lophiidae > Lophius > Lophius piscatorius. Next base: position 27,184 of record VRLP01000345.1, read on the forward strand.
GAACAGCTGCTGGGATTGGTTCGGCCTTTTTTTCCCTCCCCTTTGTGTGTATGAGGATCACCTGGGTCCTTTTATAAATATATATTTATTTCATAAAATAATAGTGAAATACGTTAATATTATATTAATAGTATTCTATTTATAATATTATAATAATATAAATAAATAATTTATATATATATATATATATATATATATATATATATATATATATATATATTTATAAAAGGATATTTAAATCAATGAACATTATAATAATACTATATTAATCATTTTAGATGAATAAAATTGTAATGATATAAATAAATAAATACATATTTATTTATATATTATATATATATATATACACACACACACACTTTTACTGCTAGTAAGAGTTAACATTGATTCTGGTCACTTTGTACTTTGCTTATGATACTCCTCCTGTCCTGAACTTGTTCAGCCTTTTTTTTTCTTCTGGTCTTGGATGAAAAACATAGAATTTTTCTTTCCCATGTCATTATAGTGCCTCTCTATGAACCAGCGGATAAATCGGCTGTTTTTTTTCTCTGAATGACTGGAGGTAAAGGCGGTCCTTTAGATTATCACAGGTTGATGGTTGTTTTGTTTCTTATATAAAAATCCCAAACCTACAAACTGTTCAATATTTTCATCCCTGGTAGATGTTTGTAGAAGCTGTTGCTTGTGAGGGACTCACTGTGTTTGATGTCACCCTGCTGGCTGCAGAGTCTCTGGGCGAACTCCGGGCTGTACCACACCAGCAGCTCCTGATTGGGCTCCACCGGCCGGATGGTGTAGAAGTAGATGTCCCCACCATTCTGGCAAGCCACCAGGTTCTGTTCTGGCAGAGAGCCGGCCGGGTTGACGTAGCGCATCCAGTTGCTCCTGTGGACGTCATAGCCATCGATGAAGTTCTGAAGCTCGCCGCCGCTGTAAATCTGCAGAAGAAGAAGAAGAAGAAGAAGATGAAGGGGTTTAAAACATGTCCACAGTTTGTAACATAGTGAATATTTTTGACAGTTTCTGACATTTAAATGAGTAAATATATAAGTATCATAAGGTTTACAGCACCTTATTTACTTTACTATTAATGCTTTAATACTTTTCATTAATTTTTGTTATAATTTGACACACTTTACGATCAAAATGTTAAAAAAAAAAACAGTCATATGTCTTTACTTACTCCAGTCATCAAATATTACATATTTTTGTTCTACATTACACTAATTGACATTCGTAATAATTAAAGGATCATTTGAATATATATTAATTTCAATAGAAGCAGCAAATATCAAAATTCTTGAATAGAATTTGACGAACTTGAAGCTCATTGAAATCCACAATAAAATGCCTAATAAAAAAAATAAATTAAAATCCACAATTTAAAAAAGAAAAAGGTGAAAGTTATCATCTGTTTCAGAAACAGTCAAATCATTGTTTATATGCCAGATATCAAATATTGTCATTCTTAGTTGTATATTGCACTGATGAGTGAAATGATAAATTCATTATATGTAAATTGATGTAGTTGCAGCGAGTACCACCACATTTAAATGGAATTTGACAGATTTGAAGCTGATTGAAATCCTCCATTTAAAAAAAAAAAGAAGAAAAAAAAAAAAGAAGAATTTACATTTTTTCAACAAATAGATAAAAAAAAATTACCTCTGCCATGTACAGTTAAATATCCTTTATCGTCTTCAGTTGCAGTATATTTAGCTACAAGGTCCTGTTGTTTCCTGAGTGCTCTACTAGTAATTGTTTATTCCTCAGCATTCACTCTATTTAAGCGTGAGGTGTGGAGGCGTGGTCTCTCACTCCACCCCTTTCCCTTTCCTTCTCTATTTTCTTCCTCTCTCATTCTATCACTTCCTAGTTGTTGTTTGTTTAATTGCTTCCGTCTTGATATATGACATCTTTACAGTATAACAAACACATTGCAATACATTTATGATATTAAATTCAATGTATGTTCTGGCTTATGACAGCAAAAGTGCTGGAAAAAGAAAAGCCTGGCAGTTTCTGGCAGGCGGCCAAAACTAAATGACTGCATGCACGGCGCTTGCAGCACGTCCATTCTCGTCATCCACCTGTGTCATGTGTATGATAAGATTATGATTTCAGAGGAGTGTCAAACTTTCACTATTGCACAGCCAGCAGCTTTTCTACAGGTTTACAGGAAGTGGGGCAGGAAAAAATCTTCAAGGAACTGACTCAGCAGAGTAGAAAATATCCTTAATGACAAAAGCGGGATTAAAGTGAGAAAACGACCATGGGAAAAGAAGAATGAGCGGGAATCGTCTGAGTGTGCGCGCAGATTGAACAATAGCCCCTTCCTTTGTGTATGTGACAAACGTTGCATAGGAGCGATGTGCCAGTCAGACTCTGACTGTGAGAGCGTCAGTTCATTGTGCTACTAGTCTCTACAGCTTCCTCTAAAACTTTTGACCAAAACCCCAATCCCAAGATCAGTCTGTGTGAATGTGTCTTTATTGACGTCCCAACAAGAACCTGAAACTCTGTTTCTCAGCACTTTTTCTCTGTTTTTTTTTTTTTTACAAGAATAATAGAGGAAGATGAAATCGGGTCCCCAGATGATCCCCAACAAGTCACAGACTCATCGGGGTTAACATTTAGTCCTGTCCAACAGACCTAGACATGATTATTATGTGTTGGTGTGTTTGCCCTTACCCTCCAGAAGTATTTCCTGTTGGCCTGTTTCGGGACATTGTCTTTGATGTAAATGTCTCCTTGCAGGGGCCCGAAACGAGTCCCCTGAGGGATGTATTCTTTACTGAACACGCCAACCACCTGGAACACACACAAAATGAATCGTTAGTCCTTTCTCCGCTGATATGCGGATCACAACGGCAGCAACGTCCACAGTACTGTGCTGCTTTGCACGCTCTGAGTGCTTTTGCTAGTTACCGTTCGTCTTTTTTTTTCGGTTTACCACATTCACCATGAGGTCCTTCTGCACCCTCGTTGGCTGGATATGAGTGTTGGATTCAACCTCTGAGCTATGGAAGCTCCAATCCATGTATATAATACCTGAGCTAGAGTTGTGTTGACTTTGCCATATTGACCCAGATGGCTTTAGAGCTATGTTAAAGCCTACAGGTTGACACACTTTCCTCGCTAATGAATTTAAGGAATGAAGGAGCATTACTTTCTTTGACCTACTCCACTGATCTTTGACCTGATGTCCTCATAAACACCTGAGCGAGAGCAAGCAGTGTCACTTGTAGTTAACGCCGTGAATGCTGCGCTCTGAGCTCTGAGTTCATTTAGAGTTGTACATCTCATTAAAAAAAAATTCCACATTTGTATTATTCTATAACCACTGAGACACAAGTGCGCTTCAAGAAAAATTCCAACTCTGCTTGCTCTTTAGACTGGTTGCATAAAAGTCTAAATGCTTCACATAGGCCCTGCCTATAGATTCTGGAAGAGGTCACAACTGGGACTTCCGAGGATATTTCAACATTCATATTGCAAAACACAAACGGGTTTGGTTGGGATATGTTTTTTACCATGAGCAAGAACCTCGTGGCCAAGAGTCATATACACTAACGCGTGTGAAAGAACCAGACTTGTCCCGTTCTGTATGTTTCGTTAGTCATTTCTTGACTTCTGAAATATTCCGTTAGCGAGTTTCGACATCTTGATCTTCCAGAGCCTACAGGATGGGCCGGTGTCCTTTATTGTTGTTTGGATGGCCTATTGGGTCAAGCGTTCATAGAAAGTACGGAATCTTCGACTCACACACACGCGCCATTAGGAAGAAGCATCTGGGGCTCACAGCCGCAGCGTCTTCAGGAGCTTTGTGGTCAATCCTTAAAATGACCCCCCCCTCCCCGCCCCCCCAAACATAAACACACGCGCTCTCTTTCTGCCATGGACAATTTCTACCCAAGCCTGGCGCCCAAAAGGATTGCCTCTTTTCCACAAAGCAGAATCATAACAAAAAAACAGGAACGCCAAACATCCTGACGTGGTTTGATTATTTGTCGCGCTAAGAAGTGAGGAGTCGGAACTTGTGAATTATGTATCAGCAACTAATTGGAAAACCCAGAGGTCACCGAGGGCTGTGTGAGAGCGTGTGTTGAGCAGCCGTCGGTAAACGAGGGGATTCCTGGATGCGATGAACCAGTGTGACAGCGACATTGTGCTTCGCTGGCGTTGCGTGATTAACGAATCGCTGCGGCCGCCGCTGCTGCTTAACCGCTCAGTTCAGCCAGGTTGAGAAGAAGCGGAGGAGGGTGGGGGGAGATTGGGTGTTCATAAATGGACCCGCCTACCATCCCCCCAACGCCTTGTATTTTCTTAACACTCTCGAAATAGCTCGTGTGCCCGCCAGGTTGTAGCCTGACGCCTGGCCGGCTGCCTGTCCCCAACGAAAGTTAATCATCTGGTTTTAACCTAAATCCCCCTCCCCCTCTCCCACCCCTCTACCCCCACCTCCTTACTCTCCATACTGGCACCCGTTGCTGACGCCCCATCTGCCACGTGCCCCCCTCCACCCTTCTTCGCATTTCCTGGCACGCTTCGGAATAAAAATGGGAAGAAATAGGCGTCCAGAGAAGATCCGAAGGTCCGATTCAGCTCACTCCGAAATACTTGTTCCCGACTCTAGTAGGATTCGGGAATAGGTGTGCACTTATATTTTGAATCACAGAGGTGAAATGTGATTTGGTAAGTGGCACGAGCAAAACTTGTTGAGTTCTGCTCGGTAGTAAATCATTTTTCATCTTCAGGAATCATCTTTTTGCGAGTTGCAGAAAGTTTGGAGAAGGTATCAGGAAGTTATCGGCGATGGGAGTAGGAAGAGAAGTGGGCCCAACAATCCCCTTTTGTACAAATATGCAAAAGGGAATACTTGTACAACATTATACTAAGCAGATTTAACTCGCTATCAGAGTAAAACCATTTTCCAGGGACTCATGAAACATGAGTGAAACATGCCGTCCTGTATATGATTTCTTACCTAAGGTTAAAAAAAGAAGCACATCAGTGATCGCCACAGGAAACAAATTTCCCAGCGAGTCAATCAGAAAGATTCACATGAAAGCATGTTCAAGAAGGGAAACCACTCAATCGAGCAGGGTTAGTTTGAGTGGCAAAAATTCCTGGTAATGATTTGAGTGTGTGCTCGTTCTCATTTTTCACTTCTCATCTGCAGATGATCACACACTCACACACTCACCAGCAATATTTCAGAAAATCCAGTGTGAATGGGGTCGTCTGGGGATTTGAAGCGATTTTATCACCTTCATTTGCATGAGAGTTTGAAAAGAGGAACGCTTTTCCACAGTGAGGACAGAAAGAGGAAGGCGACGGCGACGGAGTTGACGACAAGCGTCAGAAGAGCATGAAGAAGCGCAACTACAAAAGACGTGTTCCATCTTTTTGCCTGCGGATCATCTCTTCTTCTTTGCTCGGAAGCGAGATTGCAGTTGTGAACATGCCCAGGCACATGTCTTACCTCATTGCATGTGAGCCAAAGTTTCAGCTGAGTGGAACAGGAAATGGCCTCTCTTACTGACTCACCTGAGCGGGAAAAGATGTAAAATTACGAGGGGGGAAAAGGAAGTGGATGGAAGCACTGATGCACTTAAATCACCCGGGGGGTTCGCTGACATCTATTCCGGTGGAATTTTCAAACGTTATATCTGTAAGAAGTTACAGAAAAGTTGCACAATGGCTAAAACATGAGAATGACATGATTGAAGCTAAGGTGACCAGAGGACACAAGGAGGCCCCCTGACCTAAAGCTGCCAGATCCTCACATCCATACAAACACACAAACACGCACACATACACACCGTATACTCTACTGTGTGTGTGAGTACCTCATTAGTCAGCAGGTCTTTTGTTCTACATGCAGATGGCCCAACAGAATGTTATGTAACGCAATATTAATATTTTCTAGCGTAAACTCTTAAGCTTTTACCCGGCAAATTTTTCGCCATCGCGCCTCTTTAATGTTCCGTTACACCACATTTTGACTCGATTTTGTATATTAAGGTAAATCTCAGCCGTGAGCCACGCTGTACGTCTCTGGGTGAAGTTGCTCGTACCTGGTTGTCTCCGCTGTATTCAAAGGTGAGGTTGCGTGGGATGGATGTCATCGCTTTGGGAAGACTGAAGCAGGGGTCTGACACCTGGTCTGGCACAATGTAGGTGCAGTTGAGGGCAAAGTCCAGCTCCCTCCAGCCACTCATGTCTCCTTGAGTCCTGTCCAGCTTCATGTTGAGGATGCAGAGGAGTCGCGGGATTCTGGATGTTTAGTTTGGTTCTGTTTGGTTTAGGGTTGCTTTGGTATGGAGGTGCTTTGGTTTGGTTCCCTTGTCTTAGGTATGCTGGTTAAAGCTCCAGATCTGAAGAGGAAAAATAGATTTTATTGGTATGGCATTGACGTTAAGCGGTAAAGTGATTGATGAGATAGAAAGGAATTGTGCATTATTTTTGATGCTAAAAATAAAACGTTTATTAACCAGGTTGTCCAAATGTTATGTTTCAAGTCATCTCCAATGTAAATAATAATAACTGAATCAACGACATAAATCCCAGTTAACCCCTCACATTTTCCTAGATTCTTCTTTATTTTATTTATATATTATATATATATAAAATATATAATATATTTTTTTATTATATTATTATATATTAAATATATACATAATATATAAATATATAAAAATGATTCTATTCATAATAAATGTTATTGAAACTACAACATCCCAGGTCAATTTTCTTTTTTGACTCTTATTAAAAAAAACAAATAATAATAATTATTCATATTTAATCTGAAATGAACTAAATGTGACTTACTTTCACACATTCGTTCAGCTGTAGGATACTCATTGCTTTGGCTAGGTCATCCCTGGACTCTGCTTTCTCCTCTCTGTGGTCCGTCTCCTCTCTGCAGGCTCTCGTCTTCGCTTAGATCCTTCAGGTATCCTCTCTCAGACCGTCCACTCTGTCACCATCCCCACAATCTCCTGAGCATGGATTGGGCCGAGCTTTTTTAGCTCAACGCTCCGGCCAATGGCTGCAGGCCGTGGTCATGTGATTCAGCTATCTGACACACAACTGTTGGTTTTGGACAACAACATCGGTGACGTTGTACACTCGGCCCGCAAGTGGCTGTTGTGAATGCTTGCGTATACACACACACACACACACACACACACACACACACACACACACACACAAAGAAGACATGTTAATGAATGAATAAAGGAGGAGCAGATGGCTGGCCTGTTGCCACTGAAAAACACACTCATGGACTTTTGCTTGGTTTGGCACTTAATGAGCAATCTGCTTCCACTGTATCTCCTTGACCTACATCTCACTGTAGAGCATCTCTAAGACCCCAACCGCAAACACAAACACTCACATCGAAAGAATAAAAAGAATAAATACTCAACCTGGACAAACACATGCACCCTTTTTTTCCTCTAGGTTTTTAAATTTAGCTCAATGGTGTTGAAGTGAAAAGTGAAATTCTGATTATTAATAATAATTATTATCATTTCTTCTCTCGCTTACTCCCAGTACTGAAATTAACTTATACTTTAGATTTTTTTTTTTTTTGATATCACAACCTTCATGTGATCGTTTCAAAAGCGCCAGGGTTATAAAATACATGTAAAATCCAATTGTTACTCAAATCATATATGAAAGAGAAGCTCAACTCATATCAACAAATCCAGTGACTTTTTCTGTGCTAAGGATGTTTGCATGTGCTAAGTATGCCCCCAGAATTCAAGTCCCTTATTTCGTTAATCGAAGTTCAAAATAAAAGTGTCGTGACAGCCGTGAACTTGTGCTCGTTGCTGATTGGTTCTCTGCCACCATTCACAGGTACATGCACAGATGTAGGGCAAGTAATGCTGACAGGAAAGGGACTTAGAAAGCTGTCTGGTTAGCGTCCCCTTTACTTTCAGACCCACACACACACACACACACACGCAGATTCTATATTGAGCATTGGGTCACATCACCTGGCCGTGTGTATATTCACGGCTAAGACAGGAGAGAGCTGTTTAGACAACATACGGAGGGTTTAACAGAGAATGTGACTTTGCTTTATGCAACGATTTAACTCAGGCAAAAGTACAAGATGCATTTGGAAAATTGGAAAAAATTTTGTTTGTATTGTATTTCATTATTTTATTCCTTTAATGTCGGACACCATAAATTTACCATAAAATGACAAAAAAAAAAAAGGGGCAAAATTTTTTACTTTTAATGCATAATATCCTGTTAAAATTTCTTCATACATCGTATTTTATGGAAAAAAGTCAATTTTAAATGGATTATTTCAACTTTTTTGTAAAGCATGCTTAAAAAAACAGTTTCACTCTTATCACACTTTGTTTTGTTCTGTCAGGTTACATAATTCTGTTTAGTAAGTCCTAACTCACATTAAATTGCCAAAAAAAACCTTATGATGAATAGGATTTTCTTATAGCCATGGTTATGACTCTTCCTTGGTGGCCCCTTGGGCATGTGGGGTCCCTCAGGGTTCCTAGCACATGCTAGCACATGCTTAAAATGTTACAAAACATTTACAATAATTTTTTCTGGCTTCCCCTCCTTTGTCTCCAAGACGTCTGACCAGGATTGTCCCTCTGATGTACTTGTTTCTAATCCTGTCCATCCTCGTCACTCCAATAGACCTTCTTAATAGCTGCAACTCTACCACCTCCAGCTTCTTCACTTCTTTCCACACTCTGTTTCTCTGATTGATGATCCCACGTACTTAAACTTCAACATCTTCTCCACCTCATCCTCCTTGCATCCTCACCGTTCCACCTGCCTCCCTTTTCATTCACACACATGATAGTCCATGTAGACTGTCTGACCTTATCTCTCAACCTGTCCATCACCATAGCAAACAAGAGGGGGCTAAGAGCCGATCCTTGGTGCAGTCCCACCTCCACCATGAACTCACCCGTCACTCCTACTGCACACCTCACCGCTGTCTTACTACTGTCATAAATATCCTCTACAAGTCTAAGTTACTTCTCTGCTACTCTAGTCCTCTTCGTACAATCCCACACATCCTCTCCCAGCACTCGGTCATACGCTTTCTCTAAATCCACAAAGACAGAATCCAACTCCCTCTGCCCTTCTCTGTACATCTCCAGCAGCACTCTCCAAACAAACATTGCATAAGTAGTGTGTTTTCTTGGCATGAAACCATTGTGCTGCTCACAAATTGTCAACACTTTTCCATTACTTTTCCCCCAGAGGCAAGAAGACAAAACAAACTTTTACTACTTCCACATGTAATAATAATAACAGAATAACAACCCCCCCCCAAACACACACACCCATCCTTGATCTTGCCTAACTTGGCTGGTGAAGTAATAATAATAATAATACATTTAATTTATAATGCACTTTACATTTGGATCAAATTTGATTTTGAGATTCTATTGGCCGACATATGGCAAGACTGCTATTCCAAGACGGGAACTTCACTGTTGCATGGGGGTTAATGGTGGTGGTAGAGAGAGAGAGTGTGTGTGTGTGTGGTGGAGAGAGGGGAGGTGGAGGTTTGGGTTCTTTCACTGGCCTGTTCTTAGCTAGGCTAATTTCTCTAATTTACAGACAGTCTGGGTTCGAGCTCAGGGCTGAGAGGCTTAAGACCCGTGCTACTGAAATGAACCACTTGAGCCCGACCTTAAACAAATAACAAAAAGCCCCTTTACATATAATTTATCATGTTCTGACAACCCATAGAATATTAACTAAACCTGAATACAAATATTCATTATACACCTTGTGTAGAAATTAAACATAATTGAAACACAGCAAAGTACAGCAACAAACTGGGAACGCATCAATCCTGATATCAGTACCGGTACCGCCAGTACAGGGCTCAGGTAAAATCTTAAAAGTTGCTCTAATACTCCCACAAACGGTACTAATTTACTGCAACATGACATTAACTTTCATTTAATGTCAAAAAATGATCCACATTTCTTGTGAAATACAATTTTTTTCCCTTTATTTAATTTCTCCGATTTATTTTTTTTGTATCTTTTTGCCTTATTTCGATTTATTTTCATTCCCTTTTTTGATTAAATGCTTTTGTTTATTCTTTTATGGCGGGTGACTGTGCGCTGTTTTTCTTTTTGATTACACACTGCACAAAAAGTAAGGGTTTTTGTAGTAATTAAATTCAAACAATTTGATGAAATATCTGAGGATCCAGTTAAAATCTGTAAAAAAAATTAAAGATAGAATTTCTTGCCCAGTACGTTGCTGTTGATGATTTAATCAATAATGAACGATGAATGATTTTGTCAGCTCCTCCGTGTCCAAGAGCCCAAATATGAGATTAGCAGCCGTCACTACATCCCCGACTCTGAACTGCCAAACTACGTTTCTGAAATGTTCAGACTTCAGCATTGAAATAGGTAACATCTGAAAAATTAAACTTCATTATCAAGTACTCAAGTACTTGTGCTTGGTCTGCATTTTGATGTATTTTTTTTCGTTTTTGTAAAATAAATCAACTTTAAAATTGAGTGACTGGGTTTTTTTTATTCAAAATACCAAGCTCTTGTCTCTTTAAATGTATTATTATTAATATTATTAAACACTCAATAGCCGTCTTTTTTTTTTTTTAAATAAATAAAACATTGCTTCGTAAACAACTCAAGAACTATTTCATTGATCATATTCAAACTTTATAAAAGTGTACACCTTTACGCGAGGAAGAACAGGATCGATTGTGAGAAAAGTTGGTAATATACTTATAACACTAGGGGGAGCTTAATCTGCAAAAGTTTTCAGACCATAATTTCTCATGTGGGTCCGATTTAGTCTAAATTTGATTCATATTAATCTAACCTATCTTGTGTATATATTGTATTTCACTCTAATAGTTTTTTTTTTTTTGCTCATCAGGGGGAATTAAATTATCGACAGCATAGGGTTTTTTTTATTTGTTTTTTTTAAATGGAACATTTGCTAGAGTAAATTTGATTGACCAACTTTACATTTAGAACATGAAAGCTGCGTTTCATTTGCATTGAGGATGTTTCGAGGTCCTTAGAGAACTGCTGCACCCAAATGCATGTGGAGACATTTGCGACGGTCCAGTGCATTATTTCATTCATCATAAAAATTGTCATGTTCTTTACTAAATTCAGTCTTAAGGAAACACAAGGCAACACAAAGCTAAGTGTTGATGAGCTGGACGGTCAGTAGGTTTTTTTCTTTCAGTAGGAATGAAAGTAATAACATAACAACACAGCTGGGGTTGCTAGGTTACACCATGAGTCAGAAACTCTAATGTAATCAGTCTTTTACCAAAAAATGAGGAAGTGTTGGTCAAGCTGATGTAGTTATTTACATCACCCTCTCTGTTTACGCCCCCAATTCTTCTTATTGCACCGGACCCCCCCCTCTGTTTTTTTCCCCCAGATCCCCTGCGGTAAACAGTAAACAGCCGAGCAGCAGATCCTGAGATGTAAAAGAGGATTATTTGGCTGTTAATGCATTATTGCTGCGGTGCTGCCTTTGTTGTTCCTGGCAACCCCCCGGCCATGTCACCAGGAGGAAGACCACCCATAGGAAGAAACGTCACATTTTGAGGCAGGGGGGGGGGGTTGTTGTTCCGTCAGATCCCTGTAACCAGGAGGATTATCTCTACTGGTTAAACTTTAAATATGTAAGATTACTGTATTGCGTTTTAGACAGCAGTTAGCGTGGAAGCATCTCGGTTTTATGAGGCTTTTTTTTTTGTCTTTGGTGGTTTGAGGTCCTCTTCCTAATAGGCTTACTCAGCACAGAACTTTGTTTGCCGTATTTATTCAGAACTCGTTTGACCTGTTAACCTTCACCAGAAAATTTTGTAACTTTACTTGGAGAGGCTTTTGTGCGTCAGTAATACTAATGAATGACAGTTAATGCCGATGCTTTAAAGCTTAGGGGAGCAATCACGTTCACATATAGGGGGGAAAAAAATCCTGCATGGCATCCAAAGGTCAGGGGGTCAACATACATAATCCAGGTATGATTTGAAACACAACGGCATCATTTGGATTCAATCAGTAATCTTTGTCAATACACAGCAGTAGACGGCTCCAAGGTCCTGATATGCGTCTTCAGAGGATTGTCACCATAAGAGGTTAAAAAAACAATGGACTTAAGGCCCACGTTCTCTCCATCTGTGTTCAGATGGTTGATTGGGTTGGGGTTTTTTTGTTCAAAAGGAGGTAAAGAAGATAAAAAAACAAAACCTTTTTTTTCTTTTTTTTCCATTGATAAGCCATAACATTATGACCACTAACAGGTGAAGTCTGAATAACACTGTTTGTCTCATTAGAGGGGCAGCTGTTTGTGGGTGTGCTTAATTAGAGAAGAAGTGAACATTTTGTGTTGAAGATGAGGTGATGGAACCAGGGGAAATGATCAACATTCAGGATCTGAGCAACTTTGACAAGGGTCGTATTGAATTGGCCAGATGACTGGGTCAGAACATCTCAGGAAGGTTTTGTTGAGTGTTGTCTATCTGTAGTGGTTAGAACCTTCAAAAGTGGACAAAGAAATTTTGTTTTGGATTTATTTATTTTATTTTATTTGTTTTATTTATTTCATTTATTACTAATTTATTGTTTAGCTTATATTTAACATTTTTGCTGTTTTTTCTTGTTTTGTTTTTTTATCCCCCCTGTTATATTTTATTGTATTTAATTTCTAAATCCCTCGTTTTCATTTTCTGTATTCATAACCTGTTTTAATGGCTTATTCTGTTGTTGTTGTTGTTTTTTATTGTAAAGCACCTTTTAACAGCGTTTTGAAAGGTGCCAAATGAGTAAAGTTATTATTATTATTATTATTATTATTACGGGATATAATGCAGTTTAATACAAGGCTGATTTGGTTGCAAAAAAAAGATCTACATAATATTAGAATAAAGGTTTTAATGTTATGGCTGATCAGTTCGGATTATCTTGTAAATGCATTCACTATTGGATATGAGTTGCATTAAACATAACATTTAGGGGACAGGTTAGCAAATTGCCAAACCGGTTTCTGAACCTTGAACTAAATTTCAACTTCCTTTATCTATTTTTATTTTTTTGTTATATCTGAGATTATTTTCATGACTATTTTTCCTTGTATGGCGATCTTGAAAGTGAGAGCTAACAAAATAAAAACTTTTTCTTTTTTTTTTTTAACCATTGATAACCCATTACATTACGACCACTGACGGGTGAAGTCCGAATAACGTTGTTTTATTACAGTTGCGTCTGTCAGTGGGTGTGGATATTAGAAGGATGCTTTTAATGTTAGATTTGATCAGTTTTGATAATCTTATAAATACATTCACTATTGCATTTTAGTTGCATTAAACAAAACATTTAGGGAACAGGATGGCAAATCGACCAAACCAAACCGGTTGCAGAGCCTTGACCTAAACTTCCTTTATGTATTTTTAAAATTTTTTTTTTTACAGCTGTGATTATTTTCAGTCTTTTTGCATTGGCTGTTTATCCTTGTAAGGCGATCTTGATGTGCGAGAAAACATTTCCTTGAACACCAAGACATGTTTTTCAGGGGCCGACAGCGACAGACTGAAATAAACCCTCTCATTTTCACACCTTCCCTGAGCTGCACACCATTGCAAAAGAGGAAGGAAGGAGATGCAGCCAGAGAACTCGACCAGGAACGTCTTTATCTGCAACATCATCATCTTCTGTTTACCACGTATGCTAACGGTAAACACATCACGGGGACTTTCAATCATCTTAGCAGCGTTTCTAATTCAATTAAAGGGCTGATTCTGGGATTTTTAAGGGATGTGTGATCTTTATAGGTCAACAAAAAGTGCTTGATTGCATAATTAGCTCCTGCTCATTGCTTATACCACGAATAACCGCATCTCATACAGTATTTTTTCAGTTTAGAGTTTGTTCTTGCTGTTTCCATATGCTAAACCTTCTGTGGGAGACTCGGTTCCTCTTTTTCAGAAAGGCTTTTTAACACTTGACTATTTCTCACAGTAAAAGCGATTTGTAGAAAAAGCCCTGGTGTGTGTGGCGTGTGTGATGATGTTACTGTAAGTGGAATTTGTGATTCTCTTTGTGCATTTTCACACTTTCAGCCAGTGGCAGCACAAGAGGAATTTGAATAGTTTGACACAACGTCATTAAGTGCGACAGTTATTTCTGAAACCAGACTTTTTTTTTTAAATTTGAAAACCCAAACACCTTCCTGAGTAAATGTGTGAAAAACTGAAATTGTGTGTTCAAAAGAAACTGATATTCTTTAATAAATACACATTGAGGAAAAACAATCTGATTATAGGGTAATGGTCAGACCTCTATAACTTGTTCGGTATCATGAACAGTTTTCCACAACTCACAGGCCTGTTCTGCAAAGTAAAAAAAAAAGAAAAGTGAAAAATCTGCTCTTTTTCAGTCTAATTCCTAATCTGTCTGTTAAACACATTTAGTGTATTTTTTCATATTCATATTCATTATAAAACATGAAGGTACACACTGCAGCACACAGCACTATTATCCTATTGCAAATAAACACATTTAGTGCAGACTCCATGTGGGACATAGTACCCATGTCCCACTAAGACGACGCCCGTTCGCTGACTCATCACTTTTGACTGAATCACATCACAACCTGTTTAACCTGTGAGACTTTGGGTCTTCGGTTAGGTGACTAAACTGTTGCATCTGGCAATCTGACCACATTCTTTCAATTCATCCAGCTGAAGTTGAACAAAAAGACAAGTGTTTGATGATGCAGCAGGAAGTACAGCCCCTTTATTTAATTAGATGAAAGTGCGGCAAAGTGAAAGTATAAAAAAAAAAATCTATCTTCTTGGATGAAAGTGACCGCAGGTAGACAGGAGAGGTATAAGCAGGCCAACCCCCTAAAAAGGTTCTGGTTCTGCAGGAGGTGACCACAAACTTTCTTTCTCCTCATCCATCCTCATTGACTTTTCTCCAGTTCTGCACTTTGCTAGGTTCCCTGTCTCTACCAGTATCACGATCTGGTCATTTTGTAGGACTCTGGCAGAGCTCCTTCTGTTCCTCCTCACACTGAGCAGCAGATTCTGGTCCTGCTGCTGGGTTGTTGACCTAATACGGCCATTTGCAGCTCTCTTGGTGGCATCTGCTTCACGCTCCTGAAACTGTTTCCCCTTCACAACAAACCAATCTTGTGACATCTTTCCTTTTCTATTTGTAATAACGAATATTCCAATCCTCTTCAGCCCACACAGACACACTTCCAAGAAGCCATGTGAGAGTTTTGGAGTAGGAATCACCGCTAACAGGTCTTTATGCTGCCATGTCTTTATAATGTGTTAAAATGATGAGCCCTTCATTGTTTTTCTATGGCCTTGACAGATTTTTTAATGAGAAAATATTTATATTTATAAATAATCTGAAATATTTGAACATTTACTTATTATTACACCAGTGAAATAAATGTAGCTGCACATAAAAATGATAATCTCTTTAATTTGGAGATGCACACGGTGACAAATGGAATCTGCTGAAGGAACCAAAGCCCCATGAATGCAGGCGGTGTAAAGCATATGGTTAATTTTGCAGTGCATGGAGGCTAATTTGTCATTTATAATGCTTCCATAATCTTCCCATCGCACTCAATAATGAGAGGGTATTTATCTCAATCCCCTACTTTCTGAGCTAATGAGTTTCAAATTGAACGCTGCAAAAAGTGTTGCACTCTCCGAGGATTATAATCGTAGATTTGGAAAATTGAGAATAATGGCATTAAAGTGGCATAAAATCTGTATTCACATTATCTCAAGGGGATTTTGTTCATATTCATGGAATCTCAAGATTGACAAATTTATCAAAAAAAAGCTACAATCTAAGAAATAAAACACCACGTTTACTTTATTAAGTCAAACTATGTCATAAATGTAAAATAATGATTTTAAACTAAATATAAGTAAATCATTTTAAGGAAATGTCATCAAACCTGCTTGATTAAGTGCTACATGAAACATATATATAATATAATAAGAGTTATGTTTAACTTACTGATCACAGTGGATCAGGTTGGATGAACTAAATACAAATTAGTAATCAGTTTAGTTTTCCTCCACTAAAAATACAACAAATTCATGACATCATCATTCTTCTGAGTACTTTTTTTTCCCTTGTTCCCTAGCCTTTATATTCTTCATGTGTTAAAAATTAAAAAAATTGTTACTTGCCAATTTTCACGGTATGTCATACATTTGAGGGAGAATATTTTTGATCTAAAATCAATATACTCATGTTACAAACCTTTGGACACAATCGAACCTCCTAGTTTCTATAATGCCGCAATTTATTTCAAGAAATCTCTTAAATACCTCAATTTATTTCTTTCTTGTCGATTTGGTGAATTGATTTAAAAAAATAAATAAAATTCTTGTATTTTTTTTCGCTTTCGTTTTCTCTTGGGGAGTGGGAACTCCATCTTTAAACAACATTCAATGAATGTCTCGCTGAAGCAGATAGCAAGAGATAAAGACGGTGCAATGGGGATAAGAGAGATAAGATTTGCAAAGTCTGCACACTTTTGGCATGTGGTCAACAGGTGGGCCGGTACCCCGCCGCCGCCCCCCGTCACAATCTCAGAGACCACCAGCTAAAGGGAAGGGTTTTATCCAAGATTTGTCTGGAAGACAGAGAGGGGGATTTCAGCGCCAAATCCTGCGGATCAATAAAAATGTCTGCTAATTAGGCCTTCCAGAAAAAGGGGGATGAGATGAGAGTGAGACAGAAGAGGAGGAGGAGGAGGAAGACGACAAAAAGAGAAAGAAAAAGTTGAGAGTAGCTGGTGGTTATTCAGAAGTTTAGACAGAAAAAGGAAAATCCCCAGACAGGAGTGCCTGCTGTGGAAATCAGATGACACATATAAGGTGACACCTCACCTCACTTGTAGCAATCCAATGTTGTCCTGCCAGGCATCACCCTTCCTCCTTCCTTCCCTCCCTCTATCACTCTCTTCCAGTCAGAGGCAACCTTCCAGGCCACTGCGATCAGTTTCTCTGACCCCAATCCCGCCTCCTCCTCCTCCCACCTTCTCCCTGCCCCGCCTCCTTCCTTCCTCTGGACTTCACCACTTTGACCCAAATCTCCCCCATTTAATCTTCTTCTTCTCGTCTTTTGGATAACAATCAACCCCCTAATTGTCTTAATCTCACTTGTCTTTTATTGTCCCTGGCGCGTGACGCGCACTGCAGAACAAAAACATTAACCATAGATCAATAATGGGCATCAGGCCACCAACTCCCACCGTGGATTTTTATCGATTATCGCTGATCTAAGCTCGGGCTCAGATTGTTTATGGTTTTAATTAAAAACAAGATAAATAATCAGAGTTGTGGTCCGACTGGGATTGGAAAACAAATAATTTGTGTTGTTTATTTTAACGGAGGAGATTAGAATTTGGGGAGAGGGATAAAAAATAATGTGATCGTACAGTATTTCACTAAAAGGTATATATTGTATAGTAGTACTATTTGAGGTGAAAGGAAAAAGTATCACTACTAGGCACATCTGTGGTTTGAAAAGCGCTGGCATCAGCCAGCAGTTGTAAACACCTTCTTCAAATCTCCCACAAGCCTTTTGTTATGCTCTCTAAATAAATGTACAAATTTGCGCATCGTGAATTTCTCAAATGAAGAGCTTATGGAATAGCGCTCTGGGTTGTATTACAATATGGCTCTGGGAGCGAAGCCAAAGATATTAGCTTGAGCGTTGGTGGTAAGCTCAGGATCAGGCGGAGGTTAGAAGATGATTTGTGTATGATTTTCAAATGACTACCAGGGACAATAATCAAAAACATTCAGAACAATAACAGATTATCTGATTCAGTGGCTGCACTCGGCACCATCTGTTGAAGAGTGGGGCAGAGGTTAATAACTGTGATCACTTGTGTGCGTTTGTGTGCGTGTGTGCGTGCGTGTGTGTATGCGTGTGTTTATGCGGGTGTTTACGTAGAGGCACATGTTGGTTGTATGACATAAAATCCCTTTTTTTTGCCTACTTTTAAGTATTTCCTTGTCACTTCTGAGCACATGCACTCTTAGACATTAAATAAGGCTGTTGTTTGAAGTACATTACTTTTTTATGTTGAAAGGACTAAATAATAGCATCTTTGACAAATTCAAAAAAGGAGTTTAATTTCATTAATGTAATATTCATAGATTTTGAAAGTAATTAATTGTCTTTAGCAAATTCAACATAGCTGTGTTTAGCAAATTCAACATAACTATATTTAATTATTGCAACATTATTGTAATCAGAAATTAAACTAGAGGTTTTTTTTTATAATATATGAATTATTTATGTTGTACGAACTAAATAATAACATATTTGACAAACACAAAAAAAATTAGTTTAATTTCATTGAGGTAAATATTAATAGGTTTTTATAGTAATTAATTGTGATTTTCAGATTCCACATAAGTATGTTTAGTAAATGCAACATAATTTTGATTCAAAATTAAACGGATGCTATTAGCAATATATGCCTTCTTTATGTTGAAATAACTAAATAGTTGCAACTTCGACAATTAAAAAAAGGGAGTTTAATTGCATTAATGTAATTGTAACATGTTTTGGGATTACATAATGGTGTTTAGTAAATTCAGCATTACTGTAAAGTCCTTGCGACTTAATTGTATTAAGAAAATAAAATGCTTAGGTTTTTGAACTTTGTTCATTTAATTCGTCATAACTACACGATGGTGACATTTGCTTAATAATAATGCTTTAGTAATCATGCTTTTTCTAATATTTTCCTATTTTTTTTCCTATTTATTCAATCTAGTTTTGTAGGACCAGTTGACATAACTAAATTACGTAAAAGCGATATTCCTGATATCCCAGTGTGCGTTTTTATTATTGTGACTAATTTTCCTTCCCTCTCACATCATTGTCTGGCGTCACCTCCCTCCCCTCTGCGCCCTCCTACTCTGCCTCCCTCTCTCAGTGGGCGAGCCAGGAGCTTGCGGTCAGATGACACGGTCCGACTCTGGTCTGCTGTAATCTGACATGGCTAATCTAATCTCTCTGTCGGCGCAAATTGACAAACTACCTGGTTCTCTCCAGCCAATTAGCCGATCTGCACAGCACGCCACGAAAACCCAGTCAAAGCCAGCCGCGGAGGGGGCCCAGTCCGTCTAGTCATGCCGCTGAAGGGCTCAGCGATGGCTCAGGCCGTCTGGGGCCCCAACTAGCTTCTTTCATAACAACCCATCTGCCTCTGGCTTGGCCTGGTCCACTTTCATCCCCGGTAGCCCCTTAGATTAGGGATATTCGGTGGACTTTACTGCCAATTAGAGCACGTGTTCCCATACAGTGGTTAGGTAATCAACAAAGCTATGATTTATACTGGGTGAAGTGGAATAAACTGGGGTCAAATGTTGTCCCTCTGTTTTCGTGACACCACCACAGAGGTTGTTTCTGATTGGTCTGTTTGTTTTGGCTGTTAGCGGGATTACCCTAAAGGTTATGGACAGAATATGATTAACTGTCTTGGAGAGGGAGGTGATGGCCTAAGAAACAATCCATTAGAAGGAGCAGTCAATTAGATTTTGGTGGAGATTTTGGATCGCCACACGTCCAAGTCTGATACGAATCCAAGTAACATTCCGGATCTGGTGATCTAGAATATTGGAATTTCGGCTACTAAAAGATAACAAATAATGATGCTGTAGATCTGTACTGAGATCAGATTGTAGCTGAAACCTAACTGTTTTCAGTTTTGAATTTTTTCCAGAGTTTCATTTGAAGAACCTTTGAAGTTGATGAGACTTTTTCTGAGGAAAACCAAAATTAGTGACTTTTAATAACTATAAAACTCGTACTGATACAAATATGTGGTTCAAACTCTCATGAAACTCTTGATATTGGCGGGGTAACATAATAAGGAAACGGAGCTGTCTAGGTTTGTAATTTCTGCATTGTTGTCACTTTTACGTCAGTCATACTCCCATGTTGATTTTGGCCTTAAAGTAAAGAATGGCTGCTATCAGTTTAGATAGAGACATTTAATTTATGTAACATTATTTGTTCTCTTTCAGCACACGAGGTAGAAATTCGTCAACAAAGTTGCCCACGCAATTCACACACATCCACCTACAACTTTTACCATAAGAAAGTTGGAATTAACTTAAAATTTGTTATAACTGTGTTATAACATAATTTACAAATTGCTATTAGCAGTGCTACAACTACACTCCATATCTATCTATCTATCTATCTATCTATCTATCTATCTATCTATCTATCTACACAGCAGAGGGGTAAATACACTGAAACAAGGTCAGAGGCCTTCTGACAGCTTATTTTCTCATCAAGCCCGTCTGACTTAATCACCTTAGCTAAATTAGTTTGAAATTAGCCCTCTTTTTAACTCCCTGTCCTCCATCTCTCCTCCCCCTTTTTCTACCCAGTCATTTTCACAGCTTTGTGGATTAGGCAGATTACACACGTCTGAAACTCTGTTTTTGTTCTTTCTCTCTCGTCCCTCCATCTCGAGGGGCCCTAATCCAGGAGGCACACACTGCCTCCACAAGTTGTTTTATTTTCACGCTGTCACAGCTGAATTCACTACATTGTAAATGTCTGAGATATTAACTTACTGGAAATCCCCCTGCATTTTAGGAATTAATTACATTGATACAAATTCAAAACATCACAACGAAGTAGAACTTTAGTTTTGAGGCTGTAGATCACATAAAACAGAACTGCCCTCAAATACAAATTCAAATGCTTTTTTTTGAAGCTTTATTGAACACTTTTGAACATTAATTACAACCAACGACAATACATTTCTGAATTGATTAAACCATATCGGTCGAAAATAAATACGGCAAAGTGAATAGAGGCATATGACTTAACGGCATAATCAAGGAATCTTAACAAAATAGATTATCAAAATGATAAATAATAAGAAACTCCAAAAAAAAGAAAAAAAAAAAAAAAAACTCAATAAAAAAATAAAATAAAATACTGTCTTCGATTAATTTTGATGAATTTAATATATATTAATTGGTAGAAGCTGAGCATGCTTTAGCAGGGGTTTTCTTTTTTTTTTTTTCAGATTTTGCATTAATACATTTCAGGGATTTGTATTACAAATTGATTTCGTTACAAAATTTCACTGTTGGAGTTTTGGAAAATATCAAACTTCTTTCTTGCTGTGTGAGACATTTTGGGTGTATCTGATGCTTACACATTGCATCTGTTGACACACAATGGGCCAACTGTCATGTGACTGCATCAGTGGTTTCATTTACAGGATGTACTCCAGGAAGGAGGAAATATTCATATTATAATTCAAAGGCTGGATTTGAATTGGAAACGTGCTCTCCTATTGTGTTCACTCTGGCAAGCTCTTTTTATTTTTCTCTTGAATTTTTTTTTGTTGTGAAAACTAGAAGAACTGGGGTCATTATTTGATTAAGCAATCAGCTAACAAGTTGTAACAAGTAACAATCAATCATCTCTATTTAGTCACTGTAGGATTTGCAGACTTCCTAGAAATAGTTAAGTAAATATGGACTATGGATCCATATATGGTTTGAGATTAGTTTCAGATTTAATTTGAGGAGTTCAATCAGATGAATTGCTTGTTCAATGCAGTGGATTGAGGGCTTTTCGGGGATATACCCCTGCTGTCGGGGCCAAAATCGTACGCGTTGTATTTTGATGCTGAGGTATTTTGGTCTTAATTTTATCTGATTATTTAAGGTCGGGTCGCTTTGGCATCGGGGCAAGAAGGGTATTTCTGGGTATTTCCGGCTCCTCTTGGGCGCTTGAGGTTTGGTTTATAGAATTTATATAGGTTAAGTTATTTGACTGTATTTGGAGTTGATGGCTTCCCAACAATGCACAATGAAACCTTTTTGCACAAACGATGTAAAAGTTACTTTAAGTACTTTCTTCGTTTATTAAATATGAGTCACAATGATGTGCGTCACTCAGCCATGAGATTAAAACCACATCTGTGATACATTGGGTGCTATAATACATTTCAAAAAGAGCCAGCATTAAAAGCATTTGTAAAGATGATGAGAAAAAAATAATCATGGATTAAACTCTTTTGCCGAACCCACTCCTTTTTTAGTCGTTTAAAGGCCAATTAAAAAAAAAACGCACTCGAGCACTCGCGCGTCACATACGTCATAAGGTGACGCTCATGAAACGTCATTTCCTGTCCAGGGAGCAATCAAAGACGGTGTGTGTACAAACGCGTGGACGGGTGAGGAAATTCACGGTTTCACTTTCACTCTAGGTGAATGTGTCGTCAAATCGCTGATTTCTCTACAAAAACATTTAAACGGCAGCAAAAAATCGACCCAGAGTGACAGAAGAAGACTTTAGAAGATCCGCCATGATGTTTCAGTACCCGACAGCCAGAAGAGATGAGACTAAGGTCAGTGTCAAACTCCCTCTGAGGCGGTTCTCTGGCTGTCATTCCGTAAAAGTCTCTGTTTTCTATGTACTCAAGCACGGAAACCAGGAAAAAAACCCAGGATGACACTATAGGCACACAGCATATGAGCTAATGTCTTTTAAAGGTCTGTGAGGAAATGCACCTCTTGTGTTAAGGTGAAGTGCGTAAAATTGACTTTTTTTTTTTTTTTAATGAATACGTATCTGGAATATAAAATTCATTAAGTCTTTTTAAGTGTATATTAGGCTGAAAAAAACCTTTTTCTTTTGGAAAAAGTGCTTCCAGAGGGAGGGTATCTTCCATAAAGGGCCTCCATGTTGCACTGCCATATTTGAACAGTAACCTGAACAGAGAAACTCAGCATTTACTCCAATGTATAATAAGAATATGACACTGAATGATAATTATTTCTTGCCGTCAATGGAAAAAATCTAGATCTGACTCGAGAAACTTGTAAAGTAAGTGGTTGGGTAAGCATAATCCCCGTGGGAGATTCAACTCTGCATGCGATAAACGGTTGCATGTTGTGAGTGCTTTCTCCATACCTGGTGTGTTTCTTCTATAGCAGTACAATCCAAATAGCTACAGGTCGTCTTCGAAAGTTTCAGTGTAAGGTGTCTTTAAAGTGCATCTGTCCCCGCCAGGATTTTGCCGCTTTACCGCGAGCCATCATTCCAGCACTTTGAAGTTGCTGTTGCTAACCAGGTTGATTTCCCCAGGTGATCTGAACAGACCTCACCAGTCTATCTCTGGTCCACGTGGAAGACAAAGATGTTTTAAAGCATATTTCATAAACGGAGTCGTTCATTCATTTCAGAAAACATCAACTTTAAAAGGCCATGTCAAAGTCGTCACCTATCACATTAGATTATGGTCATTTTGGAGGACCATTCAAGCTTAAAGGTGTGGTGTTTTAATGTAATAATTGACCTTTATGATATATAGACTGTAGTTATTCCATTTGATTTGTAATCCATAAATTAAAATGCCAGAATGTAAACAGGGCCTACACAAACAAAGTAACAGACAAATAATGATTTCAATATGTTGTCTAAATTTGAACCAGTGTTCCAAGACTTAAAATAATTATTGCATTTATAGGATCATTTTACACTTTGTACGATCATCAACACCAAAAATCCCAGAATGCACAATAATATCACCATTTTCTGACACTTATGACTAATTTTTCTCACATTAATTAATCAGCAGAGGCAATCGGGTAATGGACACTGTGTCTTTGTTTCCATATATACTCATGTGATGTCGTTCCAGCCAATCAATGTTGCTGTTGTAACAAC
Source organism: Lophius piscatorius (assembly GCA_009660295.1). Classification (NCBI taxonomy): domain Eukaryota; kingdom Metazoa; phylum Chordata; class Actinopteri; order Lophiiformes; family Lophiidae; genus Lophius; species Lophius piscatorius. The sequence continues at coordinate 50,964 of VRLP01000345.1, forward strand.
ATTGTGAGCACTGCATCATGTTACAATGAGCACAGAACAGGAAGATGGGTCCTCACAACTGTTGTTAAATAATGAAAAAGAAAGGTTTTCACTTTCATGATGTGTTATAGAAGGAGATTGTACTGATCTGCAACATGGTCCAGGATTGAAACTGGACCGATTTTATAATTCAACTACTTCATCTGTCAACGCCGCTTCCAACTGTGGCCCAGTGTTGGTATGTGGATGGTGCAAACATGTGGCCTGAATTAACTCTTAACAATAGTTAATTTATTTTGGTTATCAGTTTGACATCTTCTGAGCATTTTCCCCCTGCATTATGCGCTGGTGTAAGCTTTAATAATAATAATAAATTTAATTTATAACGCACTTCACATTTGGATCAAATTTCAAAGTGCTACAAGGTAAAAACAGATACAAGCATCAATAAAAAAATATAATAATTATATCAAAAATATGACCAAAAAGCAGCAATGTTAATTAAAAGTTATAGGTTCTGCTAAAAAAGAGGAAGTTTTAGTTCCATTTTTAAATGTCTCAGTCGACTGTGGAGCCCTTAGATGGTCAGGGAGGGCATTCCACAGACGAGGGGCCGCAGAACAGAAGGCCCGATCACCCACGGTGCTGAGCTTAGTCCGGGGAAGGAGGAGGAGGTATGAGTGGGTAGAACGGAGGGATCGTGTTGAGGTTAGTCGCGTGAGTACTTCTTTTGGGTAGGGGGGTGCGTTACCATGGATGCACTGGTGAGAGAGGAAAGAGATCTTATAATCAAATGGCTTTCTGTCATAGCGCTGACCCTTCCTATGAATACTGTGAACAGGATTTCTCCAATGTGAACAGCTTAACTGACATAACTCATTATTGCTTTTACCCATATAATTCTACTCTAAACAAAGACAAATCTTCACTTTTTGTAGCTAAAAGAGAGCCTCTATCAAAATTGCAATAAATGTGCCAAGCACACCTGAGAAGTTTTAACATTCTTGTGAGTGTATCGTATATTTATAAGTTGATATATTTTATTTGCTCCAACTTCTTCCAGTGAAGTGCGGTACTTTGCAATAAATGCACTTAATTAATCCATCTTCTTCTTGTGATCAATTTGTTTGAAGTGGTGGAAATAAATGTACAAAAATTGGTTTAAAAAAGATGTGATAAATTTCTTTACACCAGGTTAAAAAGTAACCAGGTGTAACATAGGTGGTGTTTTCACAAATGACAGCATTATATTCTTCCTGTATGTGTTTATGCTCAACGCTCACGGTTTATTATTACTGGCAAAGATTGAGCCTTCCAAACCCACCTTATGTCACGTCTTTGTACCTGCTTGATATGATAAGGATATAAGAGTTTGCATATCAGGACATGACCTCTGTGGGAACTTTCTATTACTTGTGAAACGTAACCTGGGTGTATTTTGTGCCGCGTATGCAAGGGTTTCATCAGCGCCGTCATTTGTTGATTTAGCTTTCAGAACCACTGTGTGAATCCCTTGTGCAAATGTTTAATAGTTTCATTTAAGCTAATATAGGAGAGTTGAAGTGTTAAAAATAGAAAACAAAACTCAGACCTACAGACACTAAATAGATAACAAAGGATCCAATGATGTAATTAAAACATCAGGCATTTGTCGTACACTCAGTAAAATTTAAACTGTCTTGACGAAGGATTAGTCCATCAGACGACATATTTTAGTAACATTCTAATAATTAACAGCAAAATTCTAATAAGTTGAGCTTAATTCACTAATATTTTCCCATGTGATAAAAAAAAAAAAGAAAAGAAAAAAGTTGAGATGAGATACTAGTCATGACTTCCATCCACCCATTTATTTGTGGAATGGAGCATTTTCCTTTGAAGTAATATGATTTAGCTGCTATGTGAACCTATGTTCTAAACAGACTTGATACTAATAATAACTTTAATAAAAGTATACTCATTACGTTCACATGTATTATACCAAGCATATAGACAGTATGAAATTGTGAAATATCCATTTGTGTTGACGCAATATTGCGCGATAACTCCAAAACTAAGTCATGGATCATTTTCAAATTGTACACCCACAAAGACCTTAGAACGAGAAAGAACTGGATTGATTTTGGGAAATTAAGGAGATCTATCTTGTGAATATCTTTATCTACTTTACTAGTTGATATTTTACTCACTAGTGGAAGCTTTGTATTTTTTTATTTTGTTTTTTCTTTACTACTGTGGACAAACTCCACATTTAATTTGAGGAGTTCAATTTCAATCAGGGGAGTTGCTTGAATGAAAGAAAGCAGAGGATTGGGGACTTTTCGGAGTAAACTCTTGCATCCGGGACGACAACAATTAACAAAAGAATACCCTTGTTATTTTTTCATCGAAATTTCCTTTTCTTACAATTTCTTTTTATCTCTCCCTCAAATTATCTACCAGATCTCTGCAAAATTGTGATTTGATTTAAAGGAAGAGTGTGTAAAATTTGGCGGGCCTCTTGTGGCCAGAGTTTCCAGGCAGCTCCTGGTTGACGAAGGCATTGATGCCGTTGATTGGCCCTCACGACCCCCCCTGACTTAAATCCAATTGTACACCCATGTGACGTTAAATATCACTGCATCCAATGTCGCCAAGTAGTACCGCCACTGACCGTCCAGGATCTCACTGATGCCCTGAATCAGGTGTGGGGGGAGGTCCCCCAGAACCCCATCCTTCCACTGATCAGGAACATGCCCAGATTTTGTTGAGAGCGCATACAGGCACACACGGCCCAAACGCACTACTGAGTCACACTATGATTTGCTATGATGGAATTCAAAGGAAGTTGGCTCAGCTTGTGGTTTCCGTCTCGTCCTTTTGTTCTCAAGAAATTATAAAATGTACATCAGTAAAGACTTTCAACGCGTATCATTCGCTCATCAAGACCCCGTCTCTCAACAGTTAAAAATGTTAGGTTCAACAGTTGCATAGAAACCGGAGATGTTAAAAATGAGCCGTGAATCGGACGTGTCAGCAAACTGACCCGGCACATTGTGAGCAGGATGGTTCAACTTGAAAAATCTGTCGAGTTGTGATTTTTGCGATGGTGTGTATTCAATTTGTTTGACCCAAACCCTAAATTTTACGCACTGTACCTTAAACTTGTTGACGAACCCTTGACCCTCAATGAATGCCGTTTTGAACCTGTGAAGCCTCACTTGACCCGACTCTCCCAAAAGGTGAAGCAACAGATACTTGGATGATGTCGGAGTGGCTCTGCCACTTAAATACAGAGAGCTGGACTCGCTCCAATAGCGCTTTTGCAATGTGACGGTTTTGAGATTGCACAAATGTTGTTCGACATCCAAGGAACCGGAACATGGGCGTGTTAGGATTATTGGTTCTGTTTTACCACCCACATATTGATCCGATTAAACCTCGTTCGTCATTTGAAACATTGCTCAGGGAAGAGGTGTCTCATGACTGAATTGGCGAATAAAAGTAAAGACTGTAAAAGCCAAGCTTGAACGCCAAAGATAGAACACAGTTGTTGTTCCTGCATGAGTGTGTTTGTGTCGGTTTAATGTGTGTGTTTTTAATAGGTGGACGACTATCATGGAACTGAGATCTGTGATCCGTACACTTGGCTGGAAGACCCCGATGGTGCAGAAACAATCGTAGGTTTTTTTTTTTATTAACTTCAATAGTTTCCTACCAATTGTTTTTGCAAAAAAACTCCTCTCTCACACACACACACACACACACACACACACACACACACACACACACACACTTAAAAGCGCTCACATACATGCAAACAGTTCAGCTTCAAATTAGATCCTTGTTTTACCTGTAATAGAAATACATTTAAGAATTTCATTCCACCCTTCTCCCACTTGGTTGTTCACTTTTTAAACTGATAATATAATTCAGATTATTGCTTTAACCAAATGTTTTATATTCTGATCCTTTTTGTTTCTTTAGTTTTCCATGTTTTTCTTCAGATAGAGCGCCTTCATTGTTTTTTGTTTTTTTTATAACACCTAAATTATAAAATCAAAAAATCCTCGCTTATATATATATATATATATATATATATATATATATATATATATATATATATATATATATATATATATATATATATTGAAGCTCTTTAAATATACCAAATGCTTTTCTCCCCGCAGCCACAAAGTAGGTGATGACATTTACCGACTACTCCACAGAATTAATTCCTTCTCCCTTTTTTTTTGCAAATCAGGCCTTTGTGGAGAAGCAGAACCAACTGACCATGCCATACCTGGAGCAGTGTGCTGTCCAGGCCCGTTTCCACCGCCGTCTTACTGAGCTCTATGACTATCCCAAGTACAGCTGCCCCTACAAACGAGGGAACAGGTACTAGTTCAAATCTAAATATTACCCACTCTCATAATGTTTGAAATGTGCCATTGGGTTGAAATGGTATTAATCTCGAACCTCAGATTCCTTCCGGGTTGTTTCATTGTTGACCAACTTTGAACAGGGTCAGGCTTGCTCTGCCCATCCAATCGGGATAGGGGGTACTGCGGGATAATTTTATTCCCACCCGCACCTTTGGTCAAGACCTTTTGAGTAAATAGCATCCTTGACCCAAATAATGAGGTCAAGGATGCAGGATGCAGGTGGCTGAAGGGAGCTTCCTCTGTAGGGTGGCTGGGCTACGATGTGGAGATCAGAAATCTGAAGGGGGCTTGGGGTGGAGCTGCTCCCCCTTTGCGTCGAAAGGAGCCAGTTAAGGTGGTTCGGGGGTCGAGTATCATGTCCTTAATGTCAAATCAAGATAGCACACCAAACACTAGCTACCACGGCTCAAAACACCTACAAGTAAACCAGAAAACACAAAATCGAAATTTGTAACACCAGCAAGGACAAAATAAGGCCTCTATCAACCTTTAAAGACGCAGGGCACAAAAAACGTAATCATAAATTAAATCACCTCGAGGAACAAAGCAAGTTAAACTAAGGTTAGCCAAGCGGCTAAAGCTAGCGTGAGCTCATAGCATGCTGAATGTATTGTGCTGTCTCGGGCTTTTCAGGTGGAGATTAACGGGATATTTTGCTCTTGAGATGTGGTACGTCATTTCTGTTTTATGAAGCGTGCAGAGTAGCATCTTATTGTGGCTCTGTTTGACGAATACTCTACGTTGGCCGACAGGGTCAAACGCGCTGCAATCATCACTTTGACAGCACGCGCGTGCTGCAAAAGCCACAACACATTAAGAAAAACAATCTGCAAAAGCCTGAAGACAACGGAAGTGTTTACGAAGGGAAGCTTAAAAGTGATGGATACGCTAACAAGCTATTTTAATGCCTCATTTAGTGTATAAACGAGACGTAATAAACGAACGTGTCATGATATTTTGAGCAGACATTTCAGCTTCCCTTAACTTCCATATCATGCAGTCATGTGACTTAGAATAAAACTTTAATCAACGTCGCTGAAACAACAAACAAACTTAATGACCCTAACATGCATAGTAACCGAAGCTGCAGGAAAACAAGCTTTGTTATACTTAACGAAGAAAATACTTAACTACCGGCGCTCATACGGACTTCAGTTGTTGCCATGGCAACGTGTAAAATAGCAAAGACTTTTTGCTGATTGTTTTTGTTAATGTTTTCTTTGTGTTGGTTTATTGCAGCGTGCGTGTGTTGTGTCACTGTCGGCCACCATAATTCTCGTATCTTCGTTGGGAAAGAATGTAAATGGCGCACGAGTTGACGCATTCCCCGTAAATCCAAAATTTGTATCGTTGATGCCGAAGCCTCGGTGCACTTTCATCTGTATGCACCTCTTACAGGCTCATAATGTTAAGTGTGACTGTTATGGCAGCATGGAAATGATCCTTTATTACACTTAAGTCATGCAGAAAATAAGATTTTCTCAGGAGTTTTGGTTTCTTTTGAAAAGGAGCCGACTGACTTTGCTCGTTTTATTCCTTCACATTGTTTGAATGACCTCAGTGGAACACACTCGCGTTTGTTAGGGATTGAAGTCATGAATCAGATGTATTCTCTGTTGTGCTGCTTGCATGTGTGGCTCCGGTTGTGGGGTCTGTAAGGCAGGTGGGGGTCACCGAGATGCACATGAGATCCTTACTCCGATTAGAAAACAAAAATATACTGTCATAGTGTTACACTGCTGAAACCCTAATGTGCAGTGGCTTACGACAAAAATCAGTTCTTGTGGAATGATTTTCAATTTTCACTTGCAGATATTTCTACTTTCACAACGAAGGCCTTCAGAATCAGAACGTTCTGTATGTGCAGGACTCCCTGGATGGACCTGCTACCGTATTCTTCGACCCGAATAAACTCTCTGAAGATGGCACTGTGGCGCTGCAGAGTGAGCCCAAACTCAGAGAACATTTATTTAATGTTCACAACTACATCCAGACATATAGACGATGAAGAGGAAGATTCACTGTCCTTTTTTTTGTTTTCACTCCTGTGTCCGTCCAGTGGGCCGTCTGTCAGAGGAGTTTGAGTATTTCGCATATGGTTTGAGCAGCGGCGGCTCAGACTGGGTGACGGTGCATTTCATGAAGGCCGAGGACCTCACCACACTGCCTGACGTGCTGGAGAGGGTTAAATTCAGCTGCTTGGTTTGGACTCATGATGCCAAGGGCGTCTTCTATAACTGCTTCCCCGGCCAGGAAGGCAAAACTGATGGTGAGGAAGACTCAACATATAATAGCAAAGCCAGAATCCAATGTGGAAGTGCAAAGACTATAACAAATGTTTTCAAAACTTCACCTCATTGTTTTTTTCCACTAAAGGCACAGAGACAACATGCAACATCAACCAGAAGCTCTACTACCACGTCATCGGAACCAAACAGTCAGAGGACATTCTGGTGGCAGAGTTCCCAGAACATCCTAAGTGGCACAGCTCAGTGACTGTAAGTCTATTGTAATCTGTAGCCTCTGGTAATAATAGTTCCCGATTTATTGTTATTTAATCACTAATAGAGAATTGTGAAGTTGAGAAAGTCCAGGTATGCGATGCTTGTCTCCTCATTGGGTTTGGATGACCTCTTGATTTTTTTTTGGGATGTCAGTCCATCAGCTGAAGCCGTGATTAGCGTGTTAGAACAAGAACATCATTCAGATAATCTTGTACACGTCTTTCCTTTTTCCTATTTTTCCTTCCTCCAGATATCGGATGATGGCAGATATGCCGTTTTGTCCATCACTGAAGGCTGCGAGCCCGTCAACCAGCTGTGGTACTGTGACCTTCAGCAACTCCCCAACGGCATCACAGGTCTTTATTATATCGATTAAAATGATGTAAAGCACTGTGTAAGCTAGGTTTTCAAGCTTCTCAGGCAATGGTGAATATTTAGCCGCATATAAAATTCGGTAGTGGAAGGCCTCTGTTGTAAAGTGTGAAAATTACATTTTAGGAAACTTGAGGGAAAGACGTCAGACATACAGTAAATTCAGTATTCAGACTTTTTGATAATGTAGCAGCCTTACACTAAAATTGTTAACATTCATTTTTCCCTTATCAATTGACACCTATATACCCCATAATAAGAAAGAAAATACATGACTAGCACCGCCAAGAGAGACAGTTATGTTTTCACCTCTATGCCTCTGTTTTAGAGCAAGGTTGTGTGTCCTAGCATTTAAGATGAAAAACAAAATACAATCTTAAGCGAGATAATAATAACTGACCATTAAACTACAGAATTGCGTTTCTAAGTTAATCCAAACAACGACCTTCCGCCTAGAACAAGTGAACAATGAGGGCTTTAGCTGAACCAAAGTACCGTCAATTGTCCTGTTCCTTATTTAGGTTGTGAAATGAAGATTATGGCAATAATAGCAAAGATCAGTTGTGAGCAAGATTTTAGGAAAAACTACAGAATGGATGCATGAAAATTTACCACGAGTTAAAATTAATAAATTATATAAATAAATTAATGTAGGAATCTGAATGACATTGACCTAAATAAAGTGATCCAATTGATTCTGATGACAGTAATGTCTACCTCAGGTTCTGTTGTGTCTTGGCGGTGGTTTGCGCTCAGAGTGCTTTTATGTAGTTTTAGAATAATTTGAAAAGGTATTGAAAAAAAACAAGAAGGAAATATCGCACTGACACCAGCATTCAGAACCCGACCTTTGGGTTTCTGTGTCACCTCTTCCATCAAGGTCCTTCTCCCCTGAATGCTCGGTTTGGCTGGAGGGCCAGTTGTAGGAAGAGTCTTGGGTGTTCAAAATTTCTATTTAAAAAAAGTCCACAAAGTTCTTGAGAACATTCAGTACTGAAGGAAGATTTTTGCACACCTCCCTAAATCTGTGCCTCAACACAATCCTGTCTCTGAGCTCTGCAGGCCGTTCCTTCGACCTCATGGTTTGGGTTTTTCTCTCATATGCATTGTCAGCTGTAACCTTAAATAAATAGGTGCGTGCCTCTAAATCGTGTCCAAGCAACTGAATTTTAATTCTCAGGAAGATTCCAATCAAGGTCCAGTAATATATCAAAGGACGATTGAGAGGAATGCAAGGAACCTGAAAAATGGTGCAGGAAAAATGTATTAAATGATTTTAACATAAGGCTGAATCAATAAAAAGTGAAATAGGCGAAGGGGTCTGAATGTACTGTATCATTCCTCAGGGATGCTACTAATGCTGTTATTTTCAATAACCTCCCCTTTCTTAGATTAATTTTATGTATATATCTTATATTATATCTATATTATAATATAGATGTATTATTTAGTTACAAACATTTAAAAATGCTGCTCCCAAATTCTAAGGCGATATCTAGGGATCATGTTTTGTTTGTCTAAAAGTTAGTTAACAGTATGTCGATAATGGCTCACAATCATCTTAGATCGGGAGCTTGAAACTACTCCAGTGTGTCATTGCAAGCCTCGTGTGTCAACGTAAAAGCAGCTGCTGGTTACTTCATCATCGTCAGATTTCGAAATTCCCTTTTTCCTCCAATTTCCGCTTTAAAATCTTCATGCGTAACAGATTTGACACTTCCTAATTAATGCCTATTGAGAAAGTTTGCTGGCTTTTTCCAAGCCGCCGAGATTCAGGTGCTCTGTACGGTTTTTGGATTCCAATAAATTCAAACTCATAGTCTTCAATGATGGTGAACAGAATCACTATGTGGATATTTGAGTCATTTAATTCATCTTTCTTCCTCCAGGCCTGCTGCCATGGGTCAAACTTGTGGACAACTTTGAAGCCCAGTACTCGTATGTTACAAATGAGGGCAATGTTTTCACCTTCCACTCCAACCTGGATGCTCCACGTTACTGTCTCATCAACATAGACATCCAAAAACCAGAGCGACATCACTGGACTACCCTGATTCCTCAGCACGACAAAGATGTCCTAGGTGAGGCTGTACTATCATGTCGACAGAATACAGAGAAAAAGAACAGCCGTGGTTTGGTGTTCCCCATTATATCAGTTCCCTACAGACCAATTTACGTTGTCAATATCAATCCATCCGTAAATGGCTAGTACGTGGATTAATGTTACCACAATTCAGATCTGAGAATGTTGCAAAATCTTCTTCCGCTTAATATCTGTCCTAACCTTTTAATGAGAGTCCAACCGCAACAACTGAGAAGTCCTCCGTCTGTGGCTCAAGACTCCGTCAGAGGAAATTCAAAAAGTGAAACTCAGCTCTTCTGCAATTTGTCTAGAGATCGTTGTTCTTTTGTTGTATGAGTCACTTGAATTATGGTAAATGGTGGAATGAGAGATATATTCTCACGCTTCTGCTGAGATGTCTACTGTTAAAGGCTTCGGTGGCATGGTTGTATTTTATGTATTTTATTTTATGTCTAGTTCCTAGTCTCATTTAAAACTCTGAAGGAAGAAAACTCTTCCTCATCCTCTCTGTGTTGGCCCTCAGTGTGCTGTAGTGTGTCCCTGGTGGCAACAGGGAAAACAGGTTGTTATTGGGGGTGACTGGGGTCCCGGACGATCTTCATGGCTCTGGTTCTGCAGCGGTTGATATAAATGTCCTGCAGGTTAGGAAAGGTGGTCCTGATGGTTCTCTGAGCTGAGCGGACCACCCTCCTTAGAGCCATGTGGTTCCATTTTGTGCTATTTCCCGTCCAGGTGATGATGCTCCCTCTCAGCAAGCTCTCTTTATTGCAGGTGTAGAGTTTAGAGTCCCTCGTCGTCTCAGGTGGTAGAGGTGCTTACGGGCTTTCTTTACGATGCCATCTTCATGTGTGAAGACCATGGGCCCCATTTGAACTGAGAGGAAGGAATACTGCAAGAGGGTTGCGCTGAATGTACAATATTGCTCTTGGAACAGCATAAAGTATTTGTATGGGGGGGAAAAAAAGGTTTAAAAAAAAAAAATTTTACTTTAAAAAAAAAAAAAATAAATAAAAAAAAAAACTATATATATATATTACACAAATTATTTTGTTTTAAGAAAAAGTTTATATAAAAAACTTATTTTCAAAAGCTTTGAGAAAAAATTCTTGGCGCAATATTCAGTATTTCATATAAAATAAATTATTCGATTACGACATAAGTTGTAAGAAACAGTTATAGAAAACAGCTATGGTGAAAACTCTTATCCCCAGCATGAGGGAAATTCTGGGTTTATAGAGAGTTAGGTTAAACTCACCCTGCTTAACTTAATCTGCTAGCAAGCAAAGATTCTTTAACAAACCTCCAGTTTTTTTTTTGACTTGTTCTCCTGCCGAGTCTAGCAGAGCTGTCAGACTTTTTTCATTTGTCCTGTCTATATTGAGACTGGAATTGCTCGTCTGACGTTACCTTTTGTCCGAGAGGGCCGGTTTCAAACCAGTTCATGGACAAGGTTGGCCGGAACTAGAGTGTCGCGACACCCATGCTCGCCTGTCCGTCCGACCACCAGAACCGCTGCCTGACTGGACAAAGCCCTCTGCGCTGACCTGGTTGTTGCAGCAGAGGATGTTACGCAGAGCCCTGACTTCATATATGGCGGAATATTGTCAGTAAATTCAAGAGAAATGTAGACTCTGCTTATCCTGTGTGAATGCACCACACGAAACACAAATGAGCAGGGGTGATTTTTTTTTTTGGATGAATAAGGCGTCATTAGTCAGCATTTGTTAATTACTAAGGAAATAGAACTACGTGGTGATATGTGAGGCCAAATGAAGGCTCAACCAGCTACATTTGTAAACAGTGTTGCAGTGGTTAATGTTTTCACACTATGAAAATTGATGGGTTACTTATTATTGGTTTTATCAAATCAAAAAGAGAATCTTCCATGCACATCACCATGACTTCGTGTCAGGCTTTGCAATGAGAGTGACACACGTATGCAGCAGAGTGATTGTAAACAACGAGATAAACATAACCGATCTCTATCCTCCTGAAAAAGAAAGTAAAATCGTGAGGGTGAGAAGTTATTGTTTATCCAGTAAACCAACGTCCATCTTAACGGACATCATCCTCATCAGTGTAGGTGCCGGTCATGACTTTGAACCGACACCTGTGAATGTTCAGCACTCATACGACTTAAAGAAATGAAGCATTAAAAATGAGTCGTTCTGCTACGGTCAATATAAACTACAGAGACTTTAACACAACTTAATTTAGTGAACATTGAACTTCAACATCGGCAAAAGGGTCAGGATGTTCTCACGGTCACGTAGCCATCAAGCTACAGAGGATATTCTTGACAGCCCACACTGTTGTGAACCCGTCCATGTTATTAGTTAGTCTGTGGAATGTGTGTTCCACTCTCAATAGGCCTGCTATCAACCCTTTAAAGAAGGGTAGAGAATCAGGACTCACGTTCTTTCTGCTCTTCCAAATTGCAAGCCAGGCACATGGAATCAGTCATTTTCAAGATACTTGACACACATTTGTCTGTAGGATTCATTCCTGTTGATTTTTTCAGATACTTAACATTATTAGAGTGCAAGTGGTAAAAACAGGTGGTTAATATTTGTATTATCCATTCCTCTCCTATAGGGTTACATTATATTGGTTAAATGTTTGTTCTATACTGGACCACTATCACCCATTTTTGTCCATTGAAAAATAATCCCATACTCTCCATTTCCCAGAGCGACACAACACCAGAAATCGTCTCTCTTCTCTCACTCTTTCTTTTAGTCTCTTTCTTTCAATCTCTTTCTGCCTCTCTTGTTGCGTAACATTAGTAGAAGGGGGGGAGGAGAGGGGTGCATGTCCACTAGATTTCCATTTGATCCAGTATCGCATTCAATTCCTCCAAAGTATATTACTGACACGAATGACTCTGAGGCAGAATGCCATTTGGGAATTGTAGTTATTATTTGTAGTGAGTCATGAATAGTCAGAGCTTGTAGAACCGCTGACACCTGCCAAACAACAGTCCTGCATATTTGCAGGATATAAATGCAGTATGCTAGACTGACCCCTGCTGGCAGTCAAGGAGATCACATCATGTTACAGCGATGGAGCCATAATAATAATAATACATTTAATTTATAATGCACTGGTCCATACGGTACACAAAGATCTTAATCAAATGAATTTATTAATAGATTCATGTTCAGTCCGTAGCCATTATACACTCAGGGGATTTAGAGAGGCCTTTCTGTGTGTAATAATCCTCTTATGTCATGTGCAACTAAAACAAAAGGAGATAACAAAAGCAACGACAAAACGTGTTGTTTTGTCGTTGCCAGAAGTGTCTCAGGTAGAATTATATTACATTTTACACAATCAGTAATTAGTGTAGCCCCCGTCAGCGTTGGTTTCAGCGGTAATCCTCCTCAGTGACTGATAAAACCCTTTAGATGATGTCATCCTGTGTGAAAGCAGCCCAGTCTTCAAACCCCAGATCCAGGGATGCGGACAGACGTGACGACTTCCCGTCAGCCCCGTATCAGTAATGTAGTCAGGCCTGAAGTGCGTCATAACTCAGACATTATAACTCCACATTATAGTTCTTATTGTTTGACCCGTATAATGTCTGCATAATATTGTGAGTAAGGGCTTACTCCTGATGTGTAGCAGGCTGATATGTCGATATTGGTTCTAGGTTTTTACACATACGCCATCATGGCAGCGGTACTTACAGAACACTGACGAAGACGGACTCTTGAAATGATGACCACCCATTGTCATTTTGCTCAAACCATAGAATTCTTGCTAGTGTAATTTTTCCGACATCTTCTCACCTTCTGAGCAGAGTGGGTTAGTTTATCAAAAGAGTCGTCATCTGGGATTATTTGTAATCTGTAGTCTAAAAAATGTGTCCCAAAAATGTGCAAACTGCACATGTTGAGATTTGGCACCAAAGCCTTCCAGACTTAGTGAAGGCAATGTTTTCTTAAACTCTGCCACAAACTGAGGGGCGTGTTGTTAAATCCCCGGAGCGAATTTGGTTTCTGCAGGAATTCATGACACGACTCCTCCCTGATCTGGCAGAGATAAAGTTAACCCTGATATTATCAAGACAAACAAGAAGCGTTAAACATACACGGATAAAGTTTCCCCACAGTAGTGCAAAGTGACAGACTGACATCTTCATTTTCTATCACTTCCTCGTTCCCCCCGCAGGTTCTGCCTCCTGTGTGAACCAGCACCATCTGCTGGTCAACTATCTGCATGACGTGAAGGACATCCTGCAGCTTTACGAGCTGTCCACGGGAGAGCTGGTCAGGGACCTTCCGCTGGACGTGGGCACGGTGTCTGGCTTGAGCTGCAAGAAGAAACACTCTGAATTCTTCTACAAGTTCACCTCCTTCACCACACCAGGTAATTTTATTTTCTCATATCAAGACTTTGTCTCGTTAGAAAATGACTTCATTACAAAGATTACTAGATAGTTATGTCGCTCATCCCTCACGCTAAAAAAACTACAAAAATGGTTTCCATAAACGTTTCATGTGGGACTTTCAAGTCTTTGATGATTTCTGATTGTTTCATTCAACTACTGATTATTTGTTCATAGTTTTTTTTTTTTGTCTGTTTAGTGTCTGAATATATTTAAAGTTAACCAAGTCAAAAGTTGGAAAACTAAATGAAAATTCTGGCTTTTTAAAAAAATTTCAAATTTTGATATTGAAATTTGATATTGCGCCAAAATTGCTCATATAATAAAAACTTAAATTTCTTGGAATAATGAAAAAAAACAGGAAAGGAGAAAAGGAGAGACCAAAATTTTTTAAATATCCATATAACTGCAGGTCATTTAAATATAATAAGAATATTATAAATTCATCGAATGAGACACTTGTTGAAATTTCTCCATTCACACACATTGACCTCTAACTTGTGTGACCTTTCACCCTGTGGTGCTCAGGCATCATTTACTACTGTGATCTGAGCAAGTCAAACCCAGAGCCCAGAGTCTTCAGGGAGGTGGAAGTAAAAGGGATCAAGCAAGAGGACTATCAGACCAGCCAGGTAAAATGCTCAAACTTCTCCATCACGCTTTCTTCGTACCGTCTCTCCCCTCATCTTACTTCACCTTCACCTTGGTTCCTGTTGGGTTATCACATCTACCAGTTTAGGTATTGATACCATTACATTCCTTCCACTGTGTTCTGATTATCCAGCGACGGGTCGCCTCATTCAGTCAGTCACTACCCAGAGTTCATGACCATATTCAGAGCTGTGCCTTACGACTCGGCCCTCTCTTCACCACATCGGACCCTCTCTGACACATGCTGCTACAAACTGTCTCGGAGGAGACAGTCCACCGTTTTCTGCCACAGAACCATGGCCTCAGATTTGGAGATGCTGAGTCTCATGTAAGCTGCAAACCGCTCCAGTCTGCGCTGGAGATACCGGACCGATGAAGCCAACAGAACCACATCATCTGTAAAAAGCCAAACCAGACGATGAATCTTGAGATTCTGTCCAGGATACTGATGCCAAAATGCAATTATCCTAGATTCTCATTTATTAAGAATGAACGGTGTGTGAGAAGCTCGTTTTAGACATAATAATGAGACCGTTTACAGAACTGCATGTAACCCTACTGTCGGCATGAAAACTGCCACGTAATTATACAGACTTAAGATTAAGATTTTCTTCTCAAATTTTTGATTTATATCGTTCATATTTACATTTCTCTTATTTGTTTTTAACCTTTTTCTTAATATTTTAAACGGAACTACTCGTTGGTATTTCTTGCTGAAGGCTGTTTGACACTTTTAACTGATATACATCTATATTTCATATTTGTTCTTACATTCATTTTTTCTTTTTTAACAAACCTGTTCCCCTCAGTTCATACTGACTCTCTCTGATTCCGATAAAACCATGTTTTGGATTGGAAAGATCTATCACAAGACAAAGAGCTAATCTGTCTTGTCTCGTACATTTACAGGTTTTCTATCCCAGTAAAGATGGAACCAAGATTCCCATGTTCTTAGTTCATGCCAAGGGTGTAAAGCTGGATGGGACGAACCCCGTCTTCCTCTATGGCTACGGAGGCTTCGAGGCTTCCATACAACCTCACTACAAGTGAGTACAGCCCTTTAATCTCCTCCCCAAGTAAAAAATATAAATATGGAAAATGATTGATTTGCCTATTTCGTGGCTTTGAGGGATATTTAATTCACTTGAGTATTTCGTGTTCCAAAATTGAAAAATAATGAGAAGATGTTTGGTCAAGCATGTTTTTAAACAGATTAAAAAAAGATAAAAATGCATATTTTGTTTCTTTTGGAAAACGTATTAAATTAATATTGTAGACACCCTAAATTTACTATCAAATTATAAATCCTTCGCTCAAGCATGTTTTTAAACAATAAAAATGTCCGATTTATGAAATTATTTAATGACAAAACTTTTTGTTGCTCAAGGAAAATAGTGAATTGTAATTCAATGAGCTCAACCTTTTGGTAAAGCGTGTTTTCAGAAAAACTATTTTACACCTGTTAGACTCTTTTTGGTTGAACAAAGTTACATCATTTCTGTTTAGTAAGTTCTCACATTAACTCATGTGCCAAAAAAAATCTCACTTATTGAATAAGAGCTTCTCATTAGCTATGTTTAACGCCTCCTCCTCGGTGACCCCTTTGACCTGTGGTGTCCCACATGGCTCCATCCCCGGCCCCTTACTCTTGAGCATATACATGCTGCCGCTGGGTCAGATTATAAACCGGGTCAAGAAGAGATAGTGACTCAAAATGAGCACAACCAAACGGTTGAGCAGGGCATTAAAGGTGTAAGTGATCTTGCATTAAATGCCTTTCGGCATCAGGCGAAATGTTAAGGATTCATAATTCAGATGTCTATTTAATTTAACATCCTTTCTCCTCCTTGAGAGGAGCTGGAGTAAACTACACATACCTCCCCCGACGTAAAGGCCAAACCGTCTGAAACATTAACACAAGGTCTTTAATCAGTTTTTATAGAAGGTCGACGCAGCTTTAACGCCCTTACTCACTCTGTTACATTAAATGCTCCACGGATCACGTTACACACAGCTTCTGGATTGATCCCGTGTGGCGTGGAGTATTCATTGGTCCCTCAGGCCTGGGAATCTTCATTAAATCCCGAAAAGCGTGCGACGGTTATACTGTATGTGTAGGATTAAAGATGAGATTCTCTGCAGAGATCCTCATGTGTGTTATGAAAACTGATTTTCTAAAGTCATGCGGTCTGACTGGCCTCCATTATCAGACCTTCCAGGCTAGAATTTAGTCCCATTACTCACACAACACACCGCACTCCTTCCTGTGGCTTCTTTTTCTATAAAGAGGAAGAAACAAGAAATAGATGATCTCAACCCTACGGTAAGAATGACATGAACGCCGTGTTGCAGCGATGCGCTACACCCGAGGTAATACAAGAGTTGGAAAGGCGTTTTTCGGTGACGCAAGAAAGTGAGCTCATTTCTGGTTCCCAACACAGCGACCGTTGACCAATACCTCAGAACAGCGATAAAAATATGACTGTTGCTTCCTTTTCTAATAGTGACTGGTTTATTAGCACAGTGGTGTATTTTACGTATGAAAGAGTTCACAATGACACAATAGTTAAATCTTTATGAACGGTAACTACATCCTTCGTTCAGTCCATCACTATAGTGTCAATCTTTATTAAAATTACACAATGTTCACATAAATATAGATTATTGTAAGGGATGCACCGATTGCAATTGTCTTGGCTGATCAAAGATTTTAATAGTTTGACCTTCCGATACCGATTTTTTTTTTTCATAAAAGTCTAAAAATCATAATGAGTAATGTATCGCAAGTGCTTTTATTTTTGAAGGATTAAAGTTGAAGTGACAAAACTGGTCAGCCATGTGTGATGTGTATGAACTCTGACCTATTGTAATTATGTACCTTCCGTCTTCCACGCCGTGCGTTCCTTTAACTAATCGTATAACATTTCGGGGTGAAAGTAAAACTATGTACGCCTGGTTCAGTCCTTTTTATTTTGGCTTTGTTCAAAGACTTCACAGCTTTGTGGCTTACTCTGAGTCCCGCTAGCTTTAGCTGCTCTGCTAACGTTTGGTTCTCAACTTGCTGTCCCTCCGGGTGATTTATTTTGAAGAGTGTGATTAAGTTCGTTGCCCAGAACGCTTTCAGGGTTGTTCTGCCGGAGCTTCTTTTTTCGTAGAAAGTCTTAAAACCGTAAACGACTACGGCTTGTGGCTGTCTAACCGCAGATTAACTTGCTATGACCCTCAGGGTGATTCATTTTGAAGTATGGGATTGAGTTACTTGTGCCGAACCTTATTATTGATTTTATTGCTACCAGGACAAACGCAACATTTTTCATTTTTAGTCCCAAAATATCCGTTTTTATGCATCTGTTATGTCACATGATGGACCATTTGACTTTTCCTACTAATTTACCCTGATTCTCTGTCTGGTTTGTGGTCAGTGTTGCTTACCTGCTGTTTGTGAGACACCTGGGAGGCATTCTGGCCGTGGCCAACATCAGAGGGGGAGGAGAGTACGGCCTCACCTGGCACAAAGGTAAAGCCATCTCGGAGAAAGGCTCAACCAGAAGAGGAAATTCCTCTGAGCTGAGCTCTAATGATCTGTGTTCTATCACTCGCTTGTAGCTGGTTCATTAGGGAAGAAGCAGAACTGCTTTGATGACTTCCACAGCGCCGCAGAGTATCTGATCCAGGAGAACTACACCACACCCAGTCGCATCGCTATAAACGGAGCCTCCAATGGAGGGCTGCTAGTGGGTGAGTCCAAACTTCTGTTTTTAACCTTCACGTATTGATGTAGAGGTTTATGACAGTTTTAAAGGTTGAGAACTTGCAGCAACAGTTTTTGAGTTGTGGGTGTCTTTTTCTGAAGACACCAGGAGAATTCTGATATTTAATCTTTTCCTCTGCACTCATCTGGACAGCTCAGCTCCCAGCTCACCGGCATTTTCACCATTGAAGCTGCTCATATTCATCACTCTGCTTTTTATGTACTAAATTACATCTTTGTAATATATAATTGCCAATATCATATTTGTCTAAAAGTAGTTAGCTGCGCCGCTGTAATTCATTTAGCGATTAAGCAGCACATTAAACCGTACTTAATCAATCATTGAACAAAGGCTGGCTGCCATATGGTATCACACAAACCCAACTAACGCCGTCCTCCCTGCTGTGGCTCACATTTTAAAGTGAAGGTGAGAGAAGTGTGTTTGGTAGGAAACCATGTTGGTTTCTGACTGAATATTTTACACGCAAATATTTGGGATTATGATTTAGTTGTTTTTTTTTGGTTGAAACTCCAAATCTATATATTTAGATATTGGAAGTTAGAACATGTCATGGTGTAGAACACGGGCTTCTGGAACTGTACCTGATAGAATCCTTAGAATTCTTGGCCGTGCACAGAGTGTTTGCTTATTTGTCCGAAAATGTAATCCATTACAACCACTCTAAATACTCAGCGGCTTGCGTGAACCAGCGTCCCGACCTGTTCGGCTGTGCTGTGGCGGAGGTGGGGGTAATGGATATGCTGAAGTTCCACAAGTTCACCATTGGCCATGCCTGGACCACGGACTATGGCTGTTCCGATGACGACGAGCAGTTCAAGTGGCTCATCAAGTATGAAACATCTCACTTTCAACATCATCATCATCAGGCCACTGACAGGTGGAGGAAATAGCACTGATTCTCTCCGACCACTCCACAGGTATTCACCTCTTCACAATCTGCCTCCTCCACCTTACGTTGGCCCTCCCTACCCCGCCATCCTGCTCCTGACGGCAGACCACGACGACCGCGTGGTGCCTCTCCACACCCTCAAGTATTGCGCTGCCTTGCAGTACGGAGTGGGGAGAAGCCCCGGGCAGCGCCAACCTCTCATGGTCCGGGTGGACACCCGCAGTGGGCACGGTGCTGGGAAGCCCACCACCAAGTACATCCTGGAGGACACGCACGTCTTCTCCTTCATCGCTGAGACACTGGGTCTCTGCTGGAAAGACTGACGAAATGATTACAGGGAAGGAATTCACATTTTTAAGAAGTCTCATTAGATCAGCAGAAAAATGAATCACAAAATACTCAAGTGAATACAATAGTAGCGAAAGTTTAGATTTTACAAATGCTCCACCTGCCCTCTTCAAGTCCCATTAGAGATCTTCTATAAGATTCAAGTCAGTAGACTGATGTCCACTCCAAAAATGCTCCAGGACTTATTCTGATACCAAGCCTTAATTGGCTTAAAGGTCTGGAATATCCATTTATACCCAAACTTCAGCATCAGAGACGTTTTTCTTCTAGAATTTTGTGATACTTGGTAGAATCCATCATGCCCTCTGCAGGTTTCAAGGATCTGAGGAAGCAAAACAAGGTGCAGAGCATCGGCGAGGTGCCACCGTTGCTTCATGTAGGCAGAGTGTTCTTTTAAGCTTCTGCTTTATACCTACACCGCTGATCCACAGAAGTTACAGCAGACCAGCATGGCCGGACTGTAAGGTTCTCTTGGTCATTCGGGTCAGCAGTGGTGTGCGACTGGGTGTTCAGGTCTGGAGCCCTGATTTAAATTTAAGCCTTAACAGGAAAAAAAATTTGTCGTTCTTCTTCGGAAGTGCTTTTATGCGGGATGCCTCGGTGCTGTAACAAAATGCAAATGCGTCTTGAATGAGGGTTTGGTGTGAGAAGCAAAATCTTAAAAGATGTGGTACTGGTGTTGAATATTTAAATAAAGCATGTGCGATTAAAATCTCTGCTATACTCTGATTTGGGTCTGATGCACTGATGTACTTTAAAGAAAGTTTAATCAGAATTGGAGAGATGAGGAGAGGAGGTACTGTATTTATTAGTGCTTTTAACTACTTACATTTTAATT
Organism: Lophius piscatorius; assembly: GCA_009660295.1. NCBI lineage: Eukaryota > Metazoa > Chordata > Actinopteri > Lophiiformes > Lophiidae > Lophius > Lophius piscatorius. The sequence continues at coordinate 71,215 of VRLP01000345.1, forward strand.
CCTTTTTATTTTTGTCGGCAGGCAGATTACTCCAGACTGACGTGTGTTTAATAAATACATTTGTTAACTTTTCTTGCTAATGGGAGAGAAGAGGGAACCCTCGAGTACGGTTTAATAAATGGAGCCTGCTAGAACCTCTAATGCCCTCTAATTAAAACGTCACATCTTGTTGATTAATCCGTACAAAAACAACCGACATCTAACATCTTTTCATTTTTGTTGTTTTTAAATTAACATTTGTTTTGAATGTTTAATTTGTACTTAAAAGTAAAGAGGGAGCAGAGATGAGAAGTAATCCAAATACACTGCTCAGAAAATGAAGGGAACACTTTGTCATCACAGTATAACACATAATCAGTTCAACTACTGCGATCTGGATCCGTCCAGTTCGGGAGTGTTGGTGATTGTGAATCAGTTACAGCTGATTCTGCAGCCCCCCCCAAAAGGTTCTGGTTCTGCAGTTGGTTGTCACAGACAATTTCTCTCTCCTCGTCCGTCCTCACTGATTTTATCTAGTTTTGCATTTTTGCCGGTGTCCTTTTTTATACCGGTCGCATGATGTGGTACCTGCAGAACATTCAGGTGGACCAGGTAGTCCAGCTCCTCCAGGATGGAACATCTATATGTGGCGCCACAAGAAATTTTGTTGTGTTCCCCAGCACAGTTTCAAGAGATACTTGAAACTGTGCCGGGTAACAACCCATTACTCCTAGTGTAATGGGTTGTTACACCAGGAGAGCTGGACAGAACCATTGAAGGACAAAAACCCAGCAGCAGGACCGGTATCCAGGTTGTGTGAGGAGGAACAGGAGAAGCATTGTCCTTCAAAATGACCTCCAGAGAGCTACTGACCAAAGTGGCAGCTTCTATGAGGGTGGCATAAGCCCGACGTCCCCTAGTGGACCTGAGCTCACAGCCGAGCATCGTGCAGCTGAACTAGCATTCATCAGAGAAGACCAGGATGAGCAGGTTCACCACTGGTGCCCTGTTCTCTTCAAAACTGAGTGCAGGTTCATGCTGCGGTCATGTGACAGACGTCACGTATCCACCGTGGAGAAAGTTATGGTACATTATCATCCAGCAACTTTTTCGCTATGGAGTGAATGTCTGGGGAGGCAGAGCCTTTTTATTTATTTTTTTAAAAGTCTTTATTGGGATACGTCATATAAATAAAAAAACCCCACAATATTTGAAAAATAAGTCCTGTTATAGATTTTTTATTATTTTTTTTAGAGCAACAACAGGACCAATGGAACTAACCCTTCCAAAAAAAAAAAAGATAGAAAGAAAAAATGTACAAATGCGCTCAAAATAAGTAAGTAAAATAAAACACGAAGTTTAAAAATGAAAAAGTAAATAATGAATAGCAGGAGGGGCAATCTACAGGTAGAGTTTGTAAGGGTTTGAAGTAATTGATAAATGGGTTCCATTTGTGAAAAAGTTAGCGGGTTTACCTTTTGTAGCTGGTATGTCCATGTGTGAGGAGGACATATCAATCGAATCAATAGAGCACCGAGAGGCCACATTTTTACATCTGTGGCCTCAGTGAAGAATATTCACTCCACTACCTCTCTGGGCTCGGACAATGTAAAAACATGTCACTCAGATTGACGAGGAGAAGCCTGGCACCTGTCACGCTGATAGACAATGTTTGGATAAATCTCAGACAGGTGTGCTTTTGAAAAATGAACTCTATGTAACACCTTGAATTTGATAAGTCCCAGCCTATGAGCGTATCCTGTCTGTGGCTTTGTCCCACCAAGCGTCTAAGTTTGATGCCTAGATCCCTCTCCCAAGCCATCCCAGGTTTGGTCAACTGGGGATCATCAAAAGACACATTTGTTCATAGATCGTTGAAATGAATGATTTCTGATGGGGTTTCACTCCCAAGGCTGCTTAGCAGGCATGACAGGACAGGAAAGAGAGAACTGGCTCAATGCCGAACTTGGAAAATAACAATAAGTTGGGGGCAGGTAAATTGAAATCTGAGGTAGTTTAATGCGACTACTGTGCCACAGCACAAAAGTGGAGGAAAAATAAACAATTCTTGACTAGAGGCATCAAGGCAGAGGCAGAAGTGAATAGAAAGTGGCGTCAAATCTGATGCCTGTGAATCTGGAAGTGTTATTCGGTAAAGAGGAAGTAAGAAAGGCCGTAGGGGAGGAAGAAGAACATGACTGAACTTCCGACCTCTACCATAGAAGCCCCGCAGAGTGGAGCCAGTAAGCCCGTTTAAGAATAGGTGCTGACCATAAGTAAAACAAAAGATTCAGTAGGGAAAGCCCAGCGTTGAATTTAGTTTCCTGTAAGGATTTCCCAATCTAGGGGACTTCCCATCCCACAGGAATGTGGTGACAATTTGATGAAAGGATTTTAAAAAAATTAAGGAATAATGGAATGCATTGAAACAAAAAGAGGAAATTAGCAAGGGCATTCATTTTACCAATCGAAGAAAAAGGTAAGAGACGCCAACTCTGGAAGTCCCTGCTGATCTTAATGAGCAAAAGAGAAAAATCTTCGGACTAGAGGGAGGACAAAAATACAAAGTCCCATTGATCCCCAGGTATTTGCACCCGGTCCAGCTAAGGTTGAACAGAATATCAGATTGTTTGAGCAGCAAAGCAGAAGAATTTGTAGAATAGCCTTCACTTTTATTGAAATACAACATAAAATCAGAAAAAAGAGCCAGATTTCTCAAGAATGGACAAAATCGGTGCAATGCTAGCCGAAGGACCTGCTACGTACAGAAGATGATCGTCAGCATAAATAGAAAATACCTACCTTAATTCAATACCTGCACGAGAAACACCACAGAAAAGATTTGAGGATCTTAATGCATTAACGGGGGTTCAAATGCAAGAAAGAATAGCTGGATCGGATATAACTGGTGTGAACACTCTGGGGAGACTTAAAACAGGAGTCAAATCCAGGATATAAATGTGTCCCCGAATCCAAACACTCGAAGAGGCTTCAAAAAAAGAATCCCACAAACCCTATTTAAGGCCTTTTTCGGCATCAAGTGAAAGAACAGCGTCCGGGGTTGAAGAGGAATGTTTGGAAAAGATCCCCTTCAGGAAACTCTCCTCAAAAAGTAGGTGACGGCCTTTATTAAAACCATTCTGTTCCTCTGATATAATGTGCGGCAGGATCTTTCCAAGGCGAGTTGCCAAGACTTTAGCAAAATATTTTGCATCCACATTCGACAATGATAGTGGCCTCTAAGAGGCGCAAGACGTTGGGTCTCTGTCCTTCTTTAAGAGGAGAGTTTTTGATGCTTGTGATAAAGTAGGAGTTAATGAATTATGTTCTAAGGATTCATTATAGACAGAAAGAAGTAGAGGGGCCTGGATTTAGAATTCTGTCCTCAATGGGTTTTGAGGATGGGTTTGTCCAAAACAAATGATAAATAATACATATATATAGACAGTACTTTTTTTTTGAATGCACTCTCTTACAGTACTTACAGCCCACTTTAAAAAATGTGATGCAAAAATGTCTATCTCTATAGTCTATTTTTGCACCATGCATTTAATCTGCGCAGCCTTGTACGGTAAAACTTTTATTTTGTAATCACTGAATCATTCTTGAGTTAAAAAAACTTGATTCTCTTCAGATCATTGTCCAGCTGGAAGGTCCAACCACGGCCCACTGTAAGTTATCTCACAGACACTTTCATCCAAAATCTGCTGATATTTGTGGGAACCATGTCTTCTAAAAAAAAAAACATCTTTGAATGTTTGTGCCAGAGAGATCTACTTTGGTCTCATCTGACCTCTGACCTTGTTCCATTGAAAGTACCAGTTGTGTTTGACAAAATGTAGGAGCTGTAGCTTGTAGGTAGATGAGTTTTCTTCTTTAGCAGAGGCTTATTTCTTGCTGCCTTCCCAAACAGCTGGTGTTGGTGTCAGCGCCATCTGATGGTGGTTAGGGAGACTTTCTGAGCCCAAGATTCAGCTGACCTCTTTTCAGTCCAACCATCCTCCACAGTGTGTGGGGTCAGTTTGCAGGTATTTCCCCTACCAGGCAGACTTTTGATATATTTCTAGTCTCTTTAAACGTCTTAATTAATGATCCAACTTTTGAAAATTTGATTTTTAACTGGTGAGAGATTTTCTTGTATCCATTGCCAGATTTCACCTCATATTTATACCCCAGTAAAACAGGAGGTCATTGTTCACCACTTCAGTTAGTTGGTGGGCTGGACTTTATTGGAAAATGGTACAAGATAAGCTTAATATAAAAGAATAGATATTTAATCAAAGACAAAATATAGCACTCTGGATGACATATATATTCACAATTTATGGAGATATTATCAAATATGTCAAGAATTGCACTGTGAATGAGACAAATTTGCAATGTGTATAAAAATATATATTAAATATTTAAAATATGCAAAACACATTAGTGTACTACAAATGATACAGATTTGCAATATTTAGAGAAAAAATAAAAAACTTGGTAGAAATACCTGACTATACAGAATACCTTCGTAAAAGATGATATAAATGTACAAGTATATATACATGTGTATACATGTGTGTATATACATGTGTATACATGTGTGTATATACATGTGTATACATGTGTGTATATACATGTGTATACATGTGTGTATATACATGTGTATACATGTGTGTATATAAATGGGTGTATATACATGTGTGTATATATATGCATATACATGTGTGTGTATATGTACATACATGTGTGTGTATATGTACATACATGTGTGTGTATATGTGTGTATATATATGTGTGTGTGTATGTGTCTGTCTGTCCATGCATCTCAGAAAGGCGAAACAAGAAGACAGCTGTAAAAAAGCACAGACCTACACAAACATGCAAGAAAGTCTACAAGAAAAAATAAATAAAATTAAAGGTCATTTGTGCTTTAGCAGCCTCTAAAAGTACTTTTTTTTATTATAATAATGCATATACAATAAAACTATAAAGTAAAAGTTAAATACTAAGTAAAAGATCAGCATCCTTTATTTCTGCTCTGGTGTAGTCATTACTCTATGATGTAGTTCTCACACACACCACCAGGTGGTAGCAGAGCACCACAAAACATCACTGTAAGCTAGACCCAACAGCAAGGTCAAAGGCTGGGTGTCAATTAAGTGTCACGGATGGATGTACGCTGGTAAATCCTTCATATTGTCTACGGGCTGGTCTGTATGATTCATATATGCGTATAGTAGGAGTGGAATGCACTTAGGGTGAGGATGTGTAGGAGAAATTGTCTTGCATAGACAGTATGGAGAGAAAAATCTGTCAGTATTCTATGTGTAGGGAAGTCAAGAGAGGAGAGTGATGATAGATGGCAAACATATGGCCAGGCGGTGAAAGGCAACTAGTGCAAAGAGCGGAAGAGTGCACTTGTGGAAAGTCTCAGGAGGTGCCCAAACACACAGATGTTGAAACCGTCAAAAAAAAAAGAGGGAAGAGAGTGAGAGAAGTAGTCTGGTCGGTCACTCAGAGTTTAATCTCCGCTCAGTGGGAAGTTGCCATTTCGTCAGACTTGAACCCAGGCGTTATCTAAGCCCTCTCTTTGTGGAGAGATAGGATGGGAAAAGAAGACGGCGAGAGCGGAAGAGGCTTCAGTAGGAGGATTTGCAGACAATAACTATGCCACAGGGGCTAAGTGGTTGAATGAAGCCCGGAAAGACAAAGCCGGTAATAGGCTGGACATGTGAGAGGCTGAGCAGGAGAGGGTTTGGGATCATGCTGCAGAAGGGACACACTTCTCCCAGGAGTGTCCCCGAGGATCGGCCAGGCTTCTGCTGCTTCGTTTGCTTTCTTCAACCCTTATTCCTCACCTCATGAACTTGCTCTCCTTCCTCCTCATGTCTGCAGGTAGGCGATGACGCTCGTACGAGCACACGCGTCCTCGCCCTCTGGAGGGACATAAGCTCGTACCTACAAAAGCCTCAACGTCTCAGAGACGCTCAGGTTCCCGTCCTGTCCTCTGTTTGTTTACTTTGCTGCCTTCATAATGCAGAGATTAATTTCTCAAAGCCGATTTGAGCTGCGGCACGCTTCGGTAAAGAGCAGGGAGCAGAACTTTTGTGCTAGGGGGAAGTTTCCCCTTCACACTAGCTTAGAGGTGGATTGCTCTCTCCTTCATGCCGCTCGCTTTAATCTTCAAATGGAGCGGAGGGATCGGGAGGGAGAGAATGGGGGAGAGTTCTCGACACACAGCTGGGATTCACTAAAGTCTTTACAGAGGTGTCGTCGGGCTTTTCGTGTGCCACTGCCAATCCTTCGGGCTTGTCTGCTACGTGTCTCTGGACACGCTGGTTCTGTCTTTCCCTCACTACAAATACCTTTTATCTTCTTTCTAAGGGTCCAAGCGTGTCTGGATCAAGTAGGTAGGCTTTGGGTGACTGACTTCATAAACATTTTGCTTTCATTATCATGATATAAGTGACTTTTTTTTCTAAACTCGTTTAACTCAACAGGCCCATATTTCCGCTTCTATCCAGATTTTTGCGGGTTTATTTTTACCGCACCCAATGCAGTTATAGAAGGTTGTATTATGTTCATCGGAGCTCCTGCTAGTGGACATTTCTAGGGTCGAAATGGCACTTTTGGTATATTTTGGTTACATCGGCTACCACACTGGTCCAAACGGAGAGTCCTCCTGGTCCTGTACCAAGAACACTGTAGAATAACATGAATTTTAAGGTATTTCTATGACATTTGATGCAGTAGTTGTCAAAGCGTTTTTGAGCAATTTATTTTTATTTTTATGGTGTCAGTGTAATGTAATGAAGTTATAGCCGTTTAGATCTAAAGAAAAATCAGGCGAGTATAGAGATTTTTTGTGTTTTACTTAGAGATTTTTTGATATTTAGTAGTCTGATAATTGTGGAGCTCTTTTGGATGGATGGATGAAAAGTTGGGTGGATGGATTGGATTGGTGGGTGGATGTATGGATGGGTGGTGGGTTGATGGTTGGATCGGTGGGAGGGTGGATGGATGGGTGGATTTGGATGGATAAATGGGTGGGTGGATCCTTGGATGACTGGATCGACGGATGGATGGGTGGGTGGGTGGATGACAGTCAGTCAAAAACTAACTCCGGTCCGAAGTAAAATATTGACAGGGATGAAAACACAGAAAAAAAAAAAGGTACTTCTAAGGTAATTCTTATTGTATGACAATAAAATGTTTGTGATGAATTTAATGATAATTCAGAGACTAACGGAACAGTCATGTAATATTTTTCTATATAAAGGTTTTTTTTTTTCACTAATCAGGAGGTATTTGGCTCAGAGAAAGGAACAGAACATTTAAAAGAACCTTCGGTATAATCAAAATTCCAAAATGCATTTAAGTCACATCCACTTCAAACAGAGGAAATAAGCAAATACTCAGATTTTAGAAGATGGAACCTTGAACAAATTTAGATTTTTGTTATCTAAAAGTTTATCTGTTACTTCTCATGGTGAGTTGTTTTGATCTTGGATGATTTTTTGAAAATTGTCTTCTTGGTTTTTTTGAAACAGGATGTCAAATATTTTTAATGCTCAATTTATGGATTTCACGACAACATTGATCTCTGCTACAAATTTTTTGACACTTTTATTTGACAGCTTAAACAAAGTGATCAATTTTCTTGACGATTTAGATTCTCCCCATGAAGTTGATTGGTCGACTTGAGCTGGTTAAACTTTCAAACTCGGACGTTTTAGCCTTGCGGCCATATTAAATACTCCTCAGAGAATTTTAATACTTTCAGGAAAGCTGATGAATTATTTCCACCTCGCTGCGAGATACGCAATCTATTTATATTTCCCTGAAGTTATCTGGGAGCCTCAAACACGTCCTGAGTGGGGGGTCTTGAGTGATGCGTTTCAGGTGCGACGATCTTTAGTTCTGAAACACAATCTGCTGGAAGAATCTTCTCCCGTCTCCCAGTCCCAGACTCATTTACAGTGAGAAAACAGGCGGATCTGATTGGAGATGTCCCCTCACGCCGTGAGACGCATGATAAGATACCAGCACAAAACCCCCGAACCGCTGAGGAGGGGTTACTGTGGGATGTGATGTTTGCATACTAACACATCACATTCAAATGAAAAGCATTCATTATCTGGCACCATCGGGGAAAGGGTGGCAGAAAGCGGCTGATTGGGCCGGCGCTTTGGCTCATTTAGCTCGTGTGCAGCTGCTGCCATGACCCATGACCCACAGCGCACGCAAGTCAACTAGCTTTTCATAATTCATGTTATGTAGATATGATACGTATTATATATTTTTTTTAAAGCTATTTCTTCAATTCCAATAGAGTTTATATATGAAGCTTCCAGCATTGCAATTATTTTGCATTTTTAGTGCTTTTTCTATTTCAAGGTTTTATGAAATATAGATTCATATTAATAATGACTCAATTCTTAGCAATGATGTATTGATTATTGACTTACAATTAATGTGCAAACATTGGACACTACATAGCTTAGGGTTCCGAGCACTGGTCTTACTGGGGTTCATGGCTTTATGACATACTGGGGACTCCACACCCTGACCCTGGGGTCGCCCAAGCCAGGGTGCCCTGGGTGACGGTCCCAAATTTGGAATAATGGGGAGCGTTGTGTCAGGAATTAGATCCCGTCTAAAAGCTGTAACAACAACAACAACAACAATTCTTGACAATAGTACGAGATGAATGTGTAGAGGAGGAGAAAGGGAGGAACTCAGTGCATCATGGGAGATCTCCCAGCAATCTAAACCTATAGCAGCACAGCTAAGAGCTAGCCTAAGCCAGCCTTAATTATAAGCTTCATCACAAAGGTAAATTTACGCCTACTCTTAAATGTAGAGATGGTTTCTGCACCCTGAACCAAGACTGGGAGAGGGCTGAAAAAATTAAAAAAGTATTCTACTTCTGGAGACTCTTGGGACCAACCCTGCATTCTAATGTTCTACTTGGACGATATGGAACTTTTGTCACTGACCTTTAAGGACTTTGTTGAACAGAATGACTTTAAATTGATTATAGATTTGTGTATAAACAAATTTGTACATGCCTAGCTCAAACACATATAGCGTCTCGATCAACCTGGCATGTCGGTAACTTTGTCATGTTTTTATTTTCTTTTTTTTATCCCATTGCTCTTGAATTTAAAACAAGAGTTCAAACGCTTACGAGGATCTGAAGGATTGTTACGTTCGATGGTTTTGGGCGCCTGCAGTGGCTCAGAGACGAAACTCATTAAGTCTCCAACTCCAATAAGACTGCAATTAAAAAAAAAAAAAAAAAAAAGTATGGATTGCTGCTGCTGCAAGTGTTTGGGAGAGAGATAAAAAGAAAAAAGATTTCACTCTCGGACGTGAGCCCATGAAACATCGGCACACATGTTAGCACCCACCTTTCACTGTATTATGTACAAGCGCTGACCCGTGCGAGCAGAACCGCCAGCACATACCAGCGCTTTCTCTTCTCCCCACCCACGCAGGCGCCGTCGGCGAACCCACACAAAGTAAATTTGCATTAACAATAATTTCCCATACGCTTGGCGGAAGGTGGGCGTCGTGTAATAAAGCAGTAAGTAATATTACCTCCATCCCGCAGAGAGAGACTTAATGAGTTTACATGGTGAGGAAGAGCAGGAAAGCCATGAACTACCTGAAGGAGCGGAGAGAGGAGAACCTGTTTCTGTTTGTAAGGGGGATCCAGGGCGTTAACCCGCGAACACGCAGTTACGTACAAAAGTGGCCCGGATCGTCTTCAGGTTGTAGGAGAGAGCGAGATTTAAAGGGCCGCCGGGTCATTTGTTTGCCTTAAGAAGAAAAGACTGATTTCTAGCGCCACGCCATGACCATGAGAGGGAAATGAGTTTTCACAGCTCCGAAATATCAGTGGGCTCGGGGGAAAACCGGCACGGCCTGCGGATCGCTTTAAGAACGAGTGAAAATTCTGGAGAGAGATTCAGAAAAGAGATTCTGCTGCCGATTCTTTCTATGAAAATTTCCATTGCATTTATCAGCGCACACAAATATCTGTGGCCTCTAGCGTTTATTTCTGGAGCAACAAATTATATTACATTCAGTCATATAGTGGGGATACTTTAGGTCTCCACTGGTCGACCAGATCATTACAACCAGTCACAGGTTCTGAGACCGGAATATCTCGTTGGTTTGGATACATTAGCAAGTGTTTGGACACTATAAACATTAAAAAAATGTTTTTAGTGTTTATAGTGATTTTTATAGTGTTGATAGGTATGTTTATAGTGTTCATAGGGATGTTTATAGTGAGGTTTATAGGGTTAATAGTGATGTTTTTAGTGTTTATAGTGATGTTTGTAGTGTTCATAGTGATGTTTTGTAGTGTTAATAGTGATGTTTATAGTGGTTTGAAGTGTTGATAGTGATGTCTACAGTGTTCATAGTGATGTTTATAGTGTTGATAGTGATGTTTATAGTGGTTTATAGTGTTGATAGTGATGTTTATATCGTTAATAATGATGTTTATAGTGTTAATAATGATGTTTATAGTGTTGATAGTGATGTTTGTAGTGTTCATAGGGATGTTTATAGTGAGGTTTATAGGGTTAACCCTATAAACCTCACTATTAATAGTGATGTTTTTAGTGTTTATAGTGATGTTTATAGTCTTAATAGTGATGTTTATAGTGTTCATATTGATGTTTATAGTAATGTTTATAGTGATGCTTATAGTGTTGATAGGATGTTTATAGTGAGGTTTATAGTGAGGTTTTTAGTGTTTATAGTATGTTTATAGTCTTAATAGTGATGCTTTTAGTGTTTATAGTGATGTTTATAGTGTTCAGTGATGTTTGGTTTATAGTGTTGATAGTGATGTTTATAGTGTTAATAGCGATGTTATAGCGATGTTTATAGTGTTAACAGTGAAGTTTATAGTGTTCACAGATGACAGCAGCAGAACAGAATGATCACCCATGGTGCTGAGCTTAGTCCGGGATCGTGTTGAGGTCAATGGGGTGAGTAGTTCTTTCAGGTGAGTGAGGAGAAAGATCTAATCAATCCTGGTGGAGATGGGAAGCCAATGAAGGGAATGAAGAACGGGGTTGATGTGTTCGTGTTTACACTCTCATCAGGATCCTTGCAGCACTGTTTTGAACATACTGAAGTCTTTGAAGACTTTTATCAGGGATCCCGATGAGAAGTGAATTACAGTAATCCAGTCGGGAGGAGACAAACGCGTGGACCAGCTTTTTATCATTTAATAGTGTTGTTTTTAGTGTTAATATTAATGTTTATAGTAATGTTTATATTGAGGTTTATAGGGTTAACTCTATAAACTTCACTATAAACACTTTAAACATCACTGTAAACCCTATAAACATCACTATTAAAATTATACAAATATAATTAACGTCCTATAAAAACTTTGACTACAAGTAAAAACATTCAAACTAACTTAAGTGGCTTCCATTTTGACATCTTGCGGCGTGTGGTTTTTTTGCGCATTCGTGTCATTTTAAGGGCCGTGTGCTGTTAACATTGGAATCCGATATATGGGACACATTTTAAGAAAAATGTGATCAACTACACAAAAAAATCCAATCCAAATAGTGAATTGGTAGCCTAAAACGAACTCTCTTGGTTGTCGGTCCTAGAGATGCTAGAGTTCAGTAGGTATCACTTACTTAATTAGTAATAATCAAGTCTAAACCTGCAAAAGGAACTTTCATTACACTTAAAAGGGTTATGACTTCTGTGTCAATATGGGTTGGGCCACAATATGTGGATTTAACTCTGAAGTGTACATATGAACAATCTGAACACAAGACAAGGGAGCACAACGTTTGGTTATATTGTAGATTTTTTAATAACACGTTTCAATGTTGCAACAGCCATCAGATTTTCTTCTAACAGGTAAAAATCATCAAAAAACTAACCCAAAAGAAACATTTTTTTTCCAGTTTTATATTCCAAACACCGGCGTTTTCTTGGCTAGGTCCCTAAAGTCAACAAATAAAACCCTTACACAGTGAGCAGATATTATATTCAACACGTTGTTCTTCAAACAAATTATAAAAATAGATTTAGCATTTTCAAATACATATTTACAGTATTAAACATACCATAACGGTCACAGTAACAGAGGAGGAAGGGGTGGGGACTAAACGTTCATTCATTGTGGTGACGAGGTCCAGTTTGCTGTGTGAGTTTATTTCATTTGATAAAACAGAACAAAAAAAAAACAAAAAAAAAAACATTTGTACCAAACACAATCAGTTACAATATTCCGATCAAACATTTATGTGTCCAGTAAAACTTGCCTGTATTGAAACTGAGGAGAGGGGAAGATGGCTGTACAGAGAGAATTCTGGGAAAATGTGCAGCCACATTAGCATGACATTAACAGCATTATAGAAAAAAGCCAAAAAAAACACATGAAATTCCTTCATAACGGATCCATACCACCACACACACACGTTACTGCACACGGCAGATCCAATCATAATGGACGTAAAATTAAGCGTATCAAGAATACACAGATACTGTGTGCTGACGGCAAATATCCCCCAGTGTTCCTCACTTCCTGTGTCACCGGCAGCCAAAAAATGCAAAGCAACGAAACAAGAGCAGACCGTATATATTTATTAAAACTAGCTGAATAAATAAAACCTCTTTTTTTGTCTCGAGAGATTTGTGTCACAGGCTGTAAAAGATAAATACACACGGATAAATATCTGAACCGTCTCCCAGATTTTTGTTCCATGCTCCTTTCAGCAGTACTGGATGTGGAAGGAAGTGAGGGAGGCTTTGGAGAAGAGGATTTTGTTAGAGAGAGGACATCCAGCGGGACGATGCGCACAGAAAACAACTTAAGAGGGAATAAAAATAAGAGCAAAACAGACAACGACATACAACAAATTAATAAACGCACACACTTCAAGCGTTACTCTTTACAGTTGTATCCTCTTCACTTTCGGCGGCTGTGAACCAACAACAAAAAAACAAAAAAAATCAGGCGGATGTTCCTGAAAGTAGGATGTGACACCGCCCCTGGGTTACCGTCATACTATTCATCTCATCGTCATCTATGCTGTATTTCAGACTGTTCTCTTTTGTGTTTGAGGGCCTCATCACACGGGACACATCGGTCCTCTCTGCTGCTCCTCCGTTACATTCCCGCCATGTTTAATCTCCAGAAACGTTCATTCGGAGTCTGAGATGAGATCAGCCCTGACGCACGCCGACGTATATTATCTCGCTAAACCCCCTCCGTTCTCCTGTCAAATCAGTCGTTCCCGTGGCGATATTTATATTGTTTTTAGATAATTAATGTTGTATTGAAGGAAATTCCATCCAAAGTGTAAATGTTTATTTTGAACGCTGGTCCACAACTGGCGTCTGTGTCTCCTCCCGCCGGCGCCCATCCTGCTACAGACAGTATTTCATTTGTCCCTGCGCGCTGAGCCAGAACCAGTGTGATGGAGCAGTGCAGATAGAGGTCACAAAAAGGCCAGGGTGACATCAATCCTCCGCTATCCCCCCGATTGTGACAGGATCGCAGCTCGTCGCTGCGGGGGCTCACGGATAAAAAGGAAGTAAGGGATCAAGGAAGGCATGAGGAATTGTGGGAGGGAGGAGTGAGGATAGATGGAGGATCTGCTCATCCATCCTTCAGATTGGGAGAGCTACCTCCCTCCTCTTCTCCGCCCCATCATCCTTCTGCACACACGTGGGGGTCTACAGCAGCGGAGTCAGACCTGCACACCGCGGCCGTGCATTTGGATGACCTGGGCTCTAAGGGTCTGGATGGCAGCCAGGATCAGCTTCTGGTGCTCGAGGGAAGTGATGCCGAGGCTCAGCACATCTCTACGGACACAGAGGTAAAGATTAGTAGGAATGATGACAACATCTACTGCACCAACGAGAAAAATACACACACACAAAAAACAAACAAACTATAAATGCCAAACTTGTGTTTTAGCTGCATTTGTGGAGGATTTTTCTAACTCAGGATTCATAAAGGGAACTTATTTTCCACAGAGAAGTCGGGAATAAATCCAAGATCTATGTACATTTCCTGGTTCAGGAAGATGCAGACGTATACGGTCCATGTTTGCCATTGGCTCTGTAAAGCTAGCAAAGACACACATGATTGAATATATTTTTGCTTTAACTGTGCCTCGTACATACATGGAATGAAGATCAAAAAAAGTTTAGGAGACAACCTTTTCATATTTACGGCATTTTAAAAAACAAACACCTTTATTATTTATGAAACTGTAAGACCGGTGATGTGTGACGGGGCGAGGTTCCCAACTAGTTCAGGCAAACTTGAGCGTTGCTGCAGACACACCCACACACATCTACACCTAAGAAATACACACACCCAGACTCACACACCCACAAAGACATATACACACGTATACACCCCCCAAACGCAAACATACACACGTACACAATGTGCCTCTTCTTCCTAGTTGGCGGTCTACGTCAGCTATAACAACTTCTCTCATGTCCCCCCCTGCCTGCCGCTGTTAAAGGGGGGTCAGTAGTTTACTCACCAGCCCCCAAACAATCTCCATCTTTAATAATATCTTCTGGGAGTGATGAGGTCTGAGCCTAGACACCAAACTGAAACTATTCAACACTGCTATGATATAAATAAACATTTCTTACTTGAGTTCAAGATTAAAAGTTTAGATTAAACTATAATAAACATTTTATCATTTGCACTGGACAATATTAAGAACCCGAGTATTTAATCCTATGTGGCACCTACTCTCATTTACCACCGGACTCACACTTTACTGCAAAATGAGACAGATTGACCCTTTAATGTCCTGCTCGACTGTTTGGTTGAGCACATTAACAGTTACTATGTCTTTGAACCCATTTATAATATGACCCAGTGGCAGCCTCTACATGCTAAAGAGTAAGGGGGCGAGGATGGAGCCCTGGGGGACACCACGAAGGATGCTTCAGTTCTGGCTGCCAAGTAAGGTTGTTTTTTTTTAATATTAAAACCTGTGAAGACTTACTAGACTGAATCAAAAAACGAATAAGGGTCAAAACGTTTTCTGAAAACCTGCTTTAAAAAAATGCTGAGCTCATCTAATTTTCCATGAAATACAAAAAAGACGTTTGCCATTTCTTTTCTGTTAAATTTTATAGTGCGTAAGATATTCAATTAACAAATGTCGCATATATTTTTCATTTCAGTTTTTTTTTGGTGAGGACGTTAAAGGGTTAATACCCATAAGACTCTCCTGTGCACCCACTCCAGTTTGCTCTCTAGTTTATATTATTATCCCTTTAGTTTCATTTGTCTCCATTCACTTATATCTTATATCTCAGGTTCTATTTTGGTCCCTTGTGTATTTTGTGTCGCCGCTGCATCAGTTTAATTTCCCTCGGGGATAAATAAAGTGTTATCTTATTCTATCCTATATTATCCCATGGTATCTTAATTGTGTCTTATCTTATCGGATCTTATCTTATCTAGATCTTATGTCAGCACACTAAACTTGCAAAACAGACTATACCCTTCAGTCCCGAATCCTGTCTGCCTCAGTGACTTCTGACTACTTTTACCCTAACAGCAGGAATCAGCTGATAATTATCCAACATCTTTTTCTTTTGGAGTCGCACACAGACAGAACCTTTACGGCCGCGAAACACAATCAGTTAGATTTCTTTCTACAACCTGATTAAAGGGCTGTGGGTTGATAAACTACATATGGGATGCTGAATATTCTTATACAGTAGCGTGTTAGCTATAATTGTGCTGGCTTGTACTGTATTTTTCACCACCCCTGTGCGTTTTCTTCATCATCCGTGCGATATTCCCTCTGTAACATCTGGGACATCTGTAAATATGTGCGGGACTGAAGTGTTGATGCTGTTGTTCTGCTCATATTTTCCAACTAATCTTATCTTTCAAATCTCTAAGATGTTTTTTTATTATTATTATTCATACTTATTTTTCTACTACTTATTTTATTTTATCTTCTCTTATCGTTTAAGCATGCAACAAACTATTATATTTACGACTGATCGATGTAACGGATTAACTTTTTTTGGATGATGAAATTGGACAGAAAAATGAGGCGTGAATAAAAACCCAAGATGATGTCATAAAATATCACGTTCTCTCCCACCTCTTCTCAAAAACGTACTCTTTTCATAAAAATAAGCACTGCGAGGTTTATATTTGGAATTAATGCCTCAAAGAAAATCCAAGACTAAGTTAAAAAAAAAAGACCAATAGTATCAATTCTGATGTATAGGTTATTATTATTATTTATTACATGTATCTATATATGAACTATCATGCAGTAAAAAGGAATCACCATCAGCCCTAATCTCATATTTACTCGTGTCTGGTGGGTGATAAAAACAGGAAGTGAAAGCCACTCACTGTACGGTCATCCGTGCCACAGACTCCAGATAGCAGTATCCCGCGGCGGTGAAGTTGTCCTTGTATCGGCCCATGTCCACCGCATCCAGCCACTCGCCCACCGAGTTGAAGGACGGGAAGGAAGGGAGAGGCCTCTCTGCTAGCGTGATGGATGAGCCCAGGGTTCTGGAGGACCAAACAAAGGCTCAATTTCACAGCCCTCCTATCCATTCGCCGGGCTCGTAAGCTATCGGACCATACCTGCGCGCCAGGGTGGTGGAACCGATGCCATCAGGGGAGCGAATGCTCTTGCTGAGGGCTGAGTGGATCTGACTGAAGGTGGGCCTCTCCGTCCTCTCCTTCTGCCAGCAGTCCAGCATCAGCTGATGGAGGTGTGGAGGGCAGTTGACTGGCGCCGGCAGCCTGAAACCATCTTCAATGGCCTTAATCACCTGCAGGATTAGCAGAGGGAGGAAAAACAATATATACAACGTCGGAACATGCGGAGGTTCTGATCTTTTAATAAGGATTAGATGGAGATTAGTGAAATAACTGATAGGGTTGGATGAGGTAAGTGGATAACAATGCAAGAAAGTTGAGTAAGGTCGGCTGTTTCAAACTTTTTCTCCAGTGCAGCAGCGTCGTCGCCCTTGTCTTTGGACAATACCGGTTGTAATTGGATAAATGGCGCAGAAAAGTGCTGCAGCTTTCATTTTCTCCTGTCACTAATTACACCACATATAATGTTGCATTGTTTTTGCTTTTTTTTTTGTTAATTGAACTTATGTTGAGGTAGCATCCTTGAAGGTCACCTTAGCAGCCGGCATCAGCTGCAGAGCCAACACTATTCCACAGGAATCTGCAACCCAAACAGTCTGAGCCGAATACAAATCTGCATCAGTGTTTGGAGCGATAATCAAGAACCGCAGAGGAAAGAAAAAAAAAAGGGTAGACCTTTATCTGAGCGAGAAGGACAATTAACAGGATATTCAAAGTCTTTCGGGTCACTTCACAGGATATTTGATGGGGCATCACAATAACTAAAAAAACTGTATTATAACATTTTAATCTCCTTTATTATAACATAGCGTGTGACAGAAATCGGTCCATCCAGTCTTATAACAGGAGGAAAATTACAGAGATGCAGACAATGATTAAATCTTGCTGTCTGCCAAAAATATTTCTAGAAAAAAAATAAGCCCGCTTTAATAAAGAAATTTAGGCTATTTTTGCAGTAATTACGCTTGACTTGGCAGGGTTGTCATCGCCCACTGACCCTGATACATGTGCGTGTTTCAACGAGCCAGTTTGGCGGGAAAGAACTAACTTGGACTGAGAGGTTCTTCGTAGGTGGTAGGAGAGATGAAAATGGACCTAATGATGATGATGATGACGATAACGCAGAGACAGCAGATGCTGAGACTGTAAAGAATAAAGTCTCCTCCTTCAATCGCACCTAAAATATGGCTTCATTGTGGCGGATGACTTTCATGCTCCGCCCCTTATGTGTGACACGTGGAGACGAGCTGTCTAATGAGGCAATGAAGCCTTCAACACTCCCTCGTCGCCAAGTTCGTGTGCGCTTTTCACGAGTTCCAAACAGTAGACGGGATGTTAGGGGACTGAAGCTGGACGCCCTTTCTCCCAGCTGGCCGTTTGGTCACATGACTTGACTGTCAACAGAATTAGAGCATTAGTTCCGTCAATGCAGGAAGATTTTCCACGCCTCTAACTTTTTTTTTTGCAATGAATTCACAACATTTTGGAACAGACTGGACATCAGGAGAGACTTTTCCTCTCACTGTAGGGAAACAATCTCATAGTTATTTATTAGGTTCATTAGTTATTTATAAGGATTACTGTTTTGTTTTTTGTCAGTACTTGTAAATCCTGTTGTATTAATTTAATATTGTCAGACTCCAAACTAACAGCTACAGGTTCTAGTGGAGCATCGGTTTCATTTTAATTTAAATGTGTCAATGGCTTCATCTATCGTCCCTGTCAGATAAAAGCAAATTCAGCCTGTCAAGCAGTATAATATTAATACTTGATGAAAGTGATGGGGACCCCTTTTACAGACCAGTATGGGCTTCCAGAGTTAATCATATCCCCGAAAAGTCGCATCCTCCGCTACAATTAAGTCCAAATTGTTATTACGAACATAAATTCATAACTGTTGGTCCAAATTCGGTACATTTGAGTCAACTCAAGGAGATTTATCTCGCATATAACAAGCTTCCACTAGAGGGAGCTTTTCCACGAAACACATTTATCTCAGACATAAGTTCACATTTAATTTGAGGAGTTAAATCTGGGAGGGATTGCTTGTACAACCCAGGGGATTGGGGGCTTTTCAAGGCTATACCCATGCTGTTTGGGAAGAGAGAGTGTGTCTTTAAATGACCATAGTTTACCAAATATTATATTCATACATTTTAAGAAGTAACTATGTTCCTGACATTTTCTTTAAACCCAGTTTTGTCAGTTTCACCGTTTTTTTTTTCTTTCTTTCTTTCGATTTTGCAACCTTTGTCAATTCATTTGATTTATTTTCCTTTGTTACGTGTTGTTTTATTTTCTATGGATCGCTATAAATGCTTCAAAGGGCAATCGTTAAAAAAGCGTTGTCCTGCTTGTATCTGGATTTTTCTCAGGAGGCCTTTTTTCACGTAATGTTTCCCTGGACAGAGATATTATCTTAGTCTTGCGTGTTTATCAGGATTGTGATTAAAGCTATGGTTGCTGCCAATTTTAAATAGTTTTCTTCAGCCAGTATAGAACACCCATTTTATTACGGCTTTTTCTAAATCATATGAGATAAAGTCATTAGTTTTATTTCTTTCAATGCAATGTTTACTTATGTTTTATATTAGAAGTCACGTGACCGCTTGACACGGAAGCTGTAGCGAAGCGCGATAAAAATATATGAGCGAAACGTATGAAAAACGTTTCTGGTCGGTCAGATGAACACGGTGATAATTAATTCCATTATGGCATTGTTTGATCTTTCATTTGAGTCTCGAAGAAAATGTTATACATAACATTTCTTGCTTTTTAAAAAATGTTTTGTTAGCATCGCTATGCTAATGTTTTGTTAGTTTTAAGTTTTCACAGTGTTACGTGATACATATACACATATTCATATTCCATATGTAGATATCAGTAGGAAGCGTGGACTTTCACGATCAGAGTTGCTAAAGGTGGGCCGCCGATGATTTTTTTTTCCGACGCGAGTGTGAGACAGGCTGCTCCAGACTTTTAAAATTCATCTACACCTACATTAGATTTCTTCACATATATATGGAGCTGAAATGTTAATGCGTCACTAATAAATTCTATCTTCCAAATTCAGAGTGGCACTCGGTGGCATTTCTTCCTGCCACCTTCCTCTCTGTACCTGCAGCACCAGCGCGCCTTCGGCTCCTCTCTCACCAAAGAGCGTTCATAAAAAGCTTTTTCAGCATTTGACATTTTCCATTTAATGAGAGTGGTCAAAGGTTAAAGGTCGCGATGGATCGCGGGTGGACAAGCCGACCAACAAGTCCGTTAGGATATAATGCATCAATTTAAAGTGGATTAATATCCCTGCCGCTGTACGAGCTCGACCTTTACCCTCTCAGTTGGAAAGATTCATAATATGGACCGGGCAGAGAGAAAACTTTGTGAAAAGGCCAGCGGCAGTAAAATAAAAATTTGGCTATTCGGGCGCCAGCTGAATTTCTCATGCATATTCATTTTGGTCATTCAGAAATGGATCCCGCTAATAATCTGTCGCTTTTTAACTACGGACCTTTCTGAATAAAGTGAGGGCATTATTTCACAACGGCAGTAATTTGATGAGGGGGCATTAGCATGATTAAGCCTTTGGACCTGACGGAGGATAGAGATTCTAAAATTATCGCCGTTCTCTCCGTGCGTTGTCAGCTTCAATAAAAACCGTCACAGAGACTAATCTCCTCTCTGGCAGAGATAGCTTCCAGCTTCACCTTAGAACCATAACTTCCTTCGAAAAAGTCCAATGAAAACAACTTTTTTTTTCTTTTTTCTTGAAGGACACAGAGGTAGGAGTGATGACAGCAAAACAAAACCACCCACCCACATTGACGTGGAAATTATAGGGTCCCTGTGACAAGCGGCGGGGTCCTATCGACTGGACAATCTCTTCAACCCTCAAACGGAGAGTACTTTACATTTCCATCAGAGAATTTTTTCCGGTGGGATTTTCTCTTTTAAGAGCAAGATGGCACTCTGGGACAGGCGGAGGCCACTGGAAGGGGGTCAATGCGTCCTTAAGAGGAAACAGGATTGGTCATGGAGCTGATGCAGACTTAAATAGGGGGACTTAGCCAAAGCTTTCATAGGTGCTTCGGCTTCTTGGCTTTCTTTTAATAAGATCCAGGCCGGGCTCGGATACAGAGTTCGTTGACGGAGGGAAGCGAAAGTGAGAGGGAATAAAAAGGAAATGATTAATGGAAAAAGCCCCGACACACACACACACACACTTACATCCTGGTTGCCCATATCCCAGTAGGGCCTCTCTCCGTAGGACATGACCTCCCACATGACAATGCCGAAGCTCCAGACGTCAGCGGCGGAGGAGAAGCGATGGTACTGGATGGCCTCCGGGGCGGTCCACAGCACCACGCTCTTCCCGCCGTGCTGCAGAGGACAAGAGGAGAGAGGTGAGACGCGACGTGAAGAAAGGCTGTGGAGAGTTCGCAAAAAGTGAAGGTTTAATATTCCCTTTGAAAAGCTTTGAGCGTCTTTTCAGGAGATCAAAAGGAACTTTAGAGGAGCATGAAAGTATCCAGAGGAATCTAGCAGCGACGTATTTCCTCTTAAACAGCTTACAACACGAGATATGATGTGCTTTAATACTTATTAGAAATATTACAAATACATGTGAGCTTCCTGCCGGCAGGGTTTGTGCTTATTTGAAGGTTATTGATTTGGAAATCTTCAACGTGAAATACTAAATCCTTCATATCGAGTGAAGTCAGGGTTTTCACTAATGGCGCCAAAGCGAGGTCGCGTTAAGAAGTAGACAATCATGAATTCTGGAGGCAAAGAAGAGCTTAAAAAGCCTGCTCCGTTATTTGAGTCTAGAGCATTTTGGCTTTCCGATTAAACACCTTCATGGACATCAACCCATTATGTTGTTAATGGGCTCATCCTCGGTTTTGGAAAACTAAGCGTTTAGGAATATGAAAGCACAAATATGGAATCCCATCATGCACCAGCTTCAGTTTGAAGAGTCGGTCTGTGGCTGACGATTTCTTTTTAACTGATTAATCCGTCAATTATTTCTTGATTAATCAGTTAATCAGACATTGATTGTTTTTTAATTTGATTCATTTATTTCGATTACTCTTTTTTTTTTTTTTACAATTTGGCAATTAATAATAGGCATCAATATGTCCATTAATCTTTCAACATTTTACTCAAGCTGCTTCCCAACAAAAAAATCCTTTTGCCATTAATCACCTTTGAGTCGGATTCACTTAGATATTTAGTGACTAGTAATTGTTAGAGGAAATGAGGGTGCCCATTTTTATAACAGCAAAGGGAGGATGGTTTGCAGGATTCGGCAAATTATGGCTAGCGATATGGATAAAATCAAACAATACATTATTTCTTATCAAATACCTCCATCTTGAAATCGTGACGATATTGTGGGCGGGGGCAACCAAATTAAATTTCTGTTTGGGGTAAGACATCAAGACGGCTAATTTAGCTTAAACATTTCTCATAATTCTTTCTCTACTATCAATTTGATATCGCCATGAAAACTTCTACAAATTGCTACCTCAAAAAACATTTATTCCAGTTTCTAGCCAAAAACTAAAGATTAAAGATTACATTAGGAAAAGTCTTGATGTTACAATTCTGCTTCGCCTGAATCTTTGAATGGACATTGAACGCATCAAGCAATACGTCCCAATGCACTGTGCTGCTGACAGCTAAGTATAAAAACATCCCACTGGGCCACATAAATTCAAAAGGGGGACAAATGAGAGTCCGGCTCAAGGCCGCACCGGTGGATGGACACGGTATTTCAGATCCGGACTGTCCAGCCTGAAACCGGACGGCTGACCACCCTACGTTAGCATCTGTGCTAGGGACTCTTTGTTGTTTAGCGTACAAACAAAAAAAGCTTGCTGCAAGAACTATGTTTACCGTTGTCTCGTCATTATCAGGTCGGAGAGGTCCACGGTATTTTTCTTAACTGATGTGGTACGCTTTGTCCTTTTCACAAGGAGCGCCATCTAATCAGGCCTCCGTTTAAATTATTCCCAATCCATCCACCTTCATTGGGGTAGAAAATAAGAAGCGCGACGAGTTGATGCAGTCCACATAAATCGACGTATTAATGTAGTTGAGGCAATCGATGACATTGATGCGTCGTTGCAGCCCTGTGCCAGATCTTTACCAATAATACCGCTGCCCTTTCCACTGAAGGGTGGACTATTAAAATCTATATGACTGATGGCTAACAATGTCACAGCCGATTGGGAGTAGAAGTCAGATCCCCTCAATCGGGTTCATGCAGGCAGGACTGACAGGAGCACCAGCTGAGTGGAAGCTAAAGAGTCCCAATGGCCACATTCCTGTCAGCACAGATCTTTTATCCGTATCACAGGCGGCTGGTGAGTCAGAAATTAAAGCTTTCTTTAACTACATGTGGAATTTATTCATGATCAAATGTATGTTTTCAAAACAAATGTTGAAATGATTGTCACATTTAACCTGATAAACACACAAAAAACCCAAATATGTTTTCTCTATTCGACTATTCTGCATCTTTTTCCACCATCAATAACGCTTTGTATAAACTATGAATATATATGAAGATCTATCCAAAGTTCAATCAGAAACTACCTCCTCACACTTCTCTTCTTCTAACCACTCTCAAATCATCACCTCCCTCACTCGCAGTATCTCTTCCTTCTTCTCAATGTGGATCCTCGATTGGTATCAGCTGCGCTCAATCAGGTACCCTCATCCATCCAATCACTGCGTTTCACCTACAGGCTTAGCCTATCATCATCAGCCGCTGTCTTTAAATGTCTCTCTGTCCACCCCTCTAGTTCCTTCATGCTGATTTTTCACGCGCCCTCCTCCTCATCACCGCCTAATCCTCGCAGATCCATCATGTTCTTTATTATTCAGCCTCAGCAAAGTCATCAGCCACCACCACCAGTGTCCAGACTCCAGGGGCGGATATTCTGTGCCGCTGCTCAGGGAGGAGACCCTTCAATCTTATTCTCCCTATGGAGTCTGAGCGCCAAAGACTTTCTAACAATTCAATTATGTCATATCATTTATTGTAATAAATCATTTAACTTTTTCATTCCAAGTCTTCTCTGATTGAAATGAGGCATATAAGGTTTGTTTGCTTTCATTTTCAAGTTCTTACAAGTTCTTTAAGTAAAAAAATAAATGCTCATTTCTTTTTCTTTTTTTTGTTGCTGATTTGCGGATATTATCTGAACAATAAGTTTTGTGATCCATTGGACCCCTGGTTTTCACTCCGGGCCCTTCTTACCAGTGAGGTGTAGATGGCCTCGATCTTGTCATCCTGAAGAGGTCTGAAGCCGGATACCTTGCAGCCGAGGTTGGAGTTGACCAGAACCTAGGATTTAGAAGAAAAAAAATAGTCTGAATCTCGGCATGTGAACTCATCACTTGATGGACTAACTCTCATCAAACCAGAGAGAAATTATTGTTTACACAACCTATATTCTTGTTTGCTGTGTGATAGATGTGTTACCAGAAGAAAACGCCACTCTGTGAAACCATGATATGCTAGAACAATGCTGACACTGTTGTCATATCATGTTCAGCTCGGTCCATCGGTCAAACTTAGTAACCTGCAGGTAAGCGACTGTCAAATATGTTTTCAGACAAGGATAAATTATACTCCGTAGGCCACCTGCGAAAATGTGAACAAGCCTGAGTCATACATCACCCCACACCCTCTCCTCTATCATATCCAGCCACCTGCTCCCTTACCTTGTGTGCGGCCAGTCGTTTGTGGACGAAGCCCATTTCGGTGAGGTACTTCATCCCTGATGCCACCCCGGTCAGCATATCCATCAGCTGCATCACGCTCAACTGGCCCTCGTGTTTCTGAGGTGGAGGGAGGCAAAAGGATAAGAAAAGGGAAAAGGGGAAGGGAGGAACAGGCGAGGGGGGAGTGTACGAGTGTGCATGTAGTGATCCAAAAAATGCGATAAAATTGTTGCGACAGTACAATGTTGTGCTCAGTGAGCTGGATCTCTTTATTTAGAGAATAAAAACAAACAGGCCATTAATTCATATCATTATAAAGTATGCCGCGGTGGTTCACAGAGCAGGGGGTGGTGGTGGGGGTGGGCAGGCACAATAACAGTTTACAGAGGCTTACAGCATCTTTAAGCAGGAAACGCTCCATTTGTGCAGTTAATTATGCTACGTTTTCTTCCTTTCTGTAATAAGCACAATGATATGCGCCTTGGGACGGCACTATAATGACAGCAGATCTATTTTTATTAGGACAAATTTCCTTGTTTCAGTCTGAAATCCAGAACAATGACGCCTAATTTTGTTATTAGACGATGAGCAAAAATGTCTTTTGTTTGCAATTGAGATAAATACACCCACCCACACACTTAATCATGCAAAAAGACTTACCCTAAGGAAGGAGTCCAAGGCTCCGTTAGACAGACTCTCCACTATAATCATCATGGTGTTACCTGGAGAAAGACAAAAGAGAGGAAGACAAGTTGGCGAAAATGGAGAGAATCCAAGAAAATAAAAGCTAAGGAGGTACCACTTTAGAATAAGACTACCCTAATTAAGGGTTTAGAAACTGATTTATAATGAAGTTAAAACACTTTAAGTTATATATACTGAGTTAAAGCATTGATAAGCAGCTGTAACTCATCAAATATAAAGGTTATCAGAGAACTGATTCTTGCCAAATAGTGACCCCACCTTAGTCGCACTGCTGACTGGCTTTTGCCAAATAGTGACCCCAATTGATAAATGAAGAGCTATGTTATAAACCGTTTATAAACATTATCTAATGACTTGTACAGTGTTTGACTTATAACATTATTATAAACCGTTTATAAAGCGATATAAAGGTAGTCTTATTGTGAAGGGGTAGCGATAAGGAGACACTTAATCCAGATGGAGAAACAGGCAAAGAATAAAGCGAGTCCAGTCCACTTGGCAGCATGGTAGGCATTTTGCAAAGCCATCCCTCACCCAGCCAACTGTGGTGGAGTCAGGAGAACCTGTGCTCCACCCTGGCTGTCTCAGCAAGTTTAACAGCCCCTGCAAACACTCACCTACACACAAGCCGTGCACTACTGTATGCACGTTCATATACACTAAACACATGCATGCCCGCACACACAAACACACACACACACTCTACCAGGGCACAGATGGCAGGGATCCAGTGGTGCTATGAAGTGCACAGCGGAGGAAAATAAGACTGCAGCAGTTGAGGGACACAAGTAGATAGAAGATGTGCATTATGGGAGGTTGTGAGGGTTAGATAAACATTGACAAATATGTTAATGATTAGATATACACAGGAAGTACATAATAACTAGTCTTGGTACTCTTATTGCTTTAATGATAACTTGGCATTGTAATACCCACAATCCATCGTTTGCGAGTTCTACTGAGAAGCCATTTGGATTGGTGATCAATAACGCCCGGGAACTCTGAGTCAGCACTGAATCGCTGCCATATGTATCCCCGCAATCGTGTGATTAATGCGAGCTGGAGGGGTAACGCTAGCAGGTTGCACAGAGATGATGACGGATACTCGCAGCTACAAACAAAGCGCTGGTTAAAAGAATTTTTTCCTCTGTGTCATGTGTTTTACTAAAGAAAAAATGTGCTGTATTCAAGAGGAAGCTTGCAAATCCTGACGGAAATGCAAGAACGATGACGTGAAATTCTTTAAATCGTATAGAAGTGTAATTCATTCTTTGAGTACAGACCCTTGAACTTAGCTGCACCATACTGCTTCAAACATTGTGATGCAAAACTGTGAATAACTTATTTATGGACGACATACATCATTACCAGCCGCTGGGATGAAAGTTAATCCACAAATTCCAACTGAGTCAGGATGTAGCTACTATCATTTCATTATCCATAATACTAATAACCTGCCCTGGTTATGCTCTGTTATTAAAATTACGAAAGCCACAAAAACCGCTGTAATATATAAAGAATTCCAAAACGAAGCTCAATTTAATGAGATATTGTTATAGAAACGCTACTGTAAATAGCGATACTGACTTATGAAGCCTTAGAGTTAAGACTTTCATCTGAACGCTTACTTTTTTTCTTATACCATCCTCTCACACCTCTCACTTGTTCATCCTTAACTTTCAAACACACCCTATGTTTCCATCATGATCCATTTTTTGTTGATTCAATAATTTCCTCATTTCATCAGCCTCAGCAGTGTCATCAGCCACCACCACCACCAGTATAGTCCCAACAGAACTCTTTCATTCCCAATCGGATTTCTATGCGGGCCCTCAGTGTCTCCCTCACCACCCAGTCTTCACAGATTCACAATCATCAACATTTCATCAGCCTCAGCAGAGACATCATCCGCGGCCACCAATGTCAGAACAGTACCAGTAGATGCCAATCGTTCACATTGTCTCTAAGAACCAAAGACTGTCTGACAGGCAATCCTTGCATATTCACAACATAATTGATTTTATACTGTGGCCCGAGGAAATTCTGGATTCTGACATGCGACAGGGTTTTAAGTAGAAAATATAATAATCAGAAAGCGTAACTATAAATCTATAATCTATGCAATGTAAATGAATGTGCCAGCAAAACATGTGCATATCACTGAAAATTAGTAAATTAACTCAAAAAATTACTTTAACTAGTAACACTCAATTCAATTAAGTATTTACAACTTAAATGAATTAGTTGGACTCAAAATACTAGTAATAGTATGTCATTTAGGTAACTAGTAAAATAAATCTCTTAAATGTATCAACAATTACTGTCTTTAGATTGAACTATTAGACCCTTATTGCATACTTGATTAAAATTCCAGCTTTGAAATTTCCCAAAATCTCAAAAAAAACTTTTCTTCATGGTTTTACCTTGAATAAAAAA
Source organism: Lophius piscatorius (assembly GCA_009660295.1). Lineage (NCBI taxonomy): Eukaryota > Metazoa > Chordata > Actinopteri > Lophiiformes > Lophiidae > Lophius > Lophius piscatorius. The sequence continues at coordinate 98,723 of VRLP01000345.1, forward strand.
AGAAGACGGAACAGATGGTGTTTACCTAGAGATTTGAAACTAAAAGGAAACTTTTTGAGGTAGCTTTGATTTCACGCAGACTTGAATTATGGTTAAAAGGACGGCAAGATTAATCAGGAGATGGGTGCAGTTGCAAGTTGTGGGGTCTGAGAGGGGATCTGGTGGGGGGTTAGGTGATGCAAGGCTGGTGATTTGAAGTCTAACAGTTGGAGAGAGGGTGTTTTTTTTGTTTACTGTTCGTGTGTGATTTCATGCCAAGAGAGGAGGCAAAAGCAGGCAGGTGTGTGTGTCAAGAGAAAGTGAACATATGGGACCAACTTTGTGTGTGTGATGGGGGAGATAGGAGTGGATCTCATGGTCCTGCCGGGTCTCTAGCACCAATTACTGAACCCTGCACATCTGCTGCCCTCCTACTGAGCCCAGAGCTTGTTCGGGCTCCATGCCCTCACACACACACATACACACACACGCGTACGCACACACACAAACACACACTACCCTGAGCATCACTGCGGCAATAAAAAAAACTTCACAAACTCTTTAAAGCTTTTCCCTCCACCCGTCATGAGCATTAACCCCTACCTCATCTTCTCCGTCTATCATGCATCTTTCCTCCACCATCCTTTCACTCCAGGACCTCAATTGCCATCAGTATGAGTGGAAATGGGTCTTAATGTGGGTCAGCTGTTGTCAGTGTACAGCATCAATCCCACAACCCTGCTCTCCACTTTTTCTTCTGTATGATCCTCCTTTCCTGCCCTCTCTCTGCTGTGAGCGCCGACCCCCTCCGTTCCTGTGATATTGAAGTAGTTGCAGGATCACAGGGCTCCCGCAAATCCTCTCTTCTCCTGCCCATCGCATTTGGTACTTCCTCCCCGTCTCCCTCCAGATGCACAAGAAGTGATGATCCCCTCCACATGTGCAATATTGAAATGGTTGAATTCCAATTCCCCTATTCAACCCGTCCTGATTCCCTACAGCTTTGCCATCTTTTTCTAACCCCCTCTTGCTTTGGTAGGTGATGAACCCCCTTTGCAATCCAGGAGGTGGTCCTCACTTGATCACTCAATGCTCAGGATGTTTCCCCCTCCTTGCTTCTTTTCATCCTCACCCATTCTCCCTTTGTTTTTTTAATTACTTTCACAGTGGTCTCAGCTTCCTCCCACGCTGCCCTTCACCTTACGCTCTCTGCTTCAAGTCCCTCCCGTTGCTCCTTACCGGTGGTGATGACACCTTCGAGCCGAATGATGTTGGAGTGGTCAAACTGCCCCAGGATGCCGGCCTCACTGAGAAAGGAGCGGCGCTGTTTGTCAGAGCAGCCGGCCCGTAATGTCTTTATGGCCACTGGCAGCTCTCTTTTACTGGGCAGCTTGAGGCAGCCGCGACACACCTCCCCAAAGTCTCCTGTAGGGGGAAACGTATAAAAAGGTGTCATGATCCTTATTGATCGATGAGCAAGTAAAGCGAGCGGAGAAATAAAAGGGCAAAGAGTTATGAAAAGGAATGAAGAAGGTCGGTACAGAATCAGGTGGAGAAATACACCCTCCGATTAAGGGGGGAGTTGAAGTACGATAGAATCAGGAGAGATCGTAGGTGATGTCAGAGCAGGTCACACACTAGAACTTCTTCAATTCAAGCCAATATAAATCAGAAATAGATGACAGATGATGATGTAATGTATATATATATGTATAAATAGATGATGAAAATAGTGAGATACCAGATTGGTACCGAACTGATTTCTCCAAATAGTGTGGAGTTGAGGGTTTTTTTGCTCTTTCCCAAAACCATCATCTCAAGTTATCTTATGATAATTGCTATTGTCTCCGATCTTTTGATATCTCATTAAAAATGTGGGCGGCAGAAGGAAAGGAAAATTCAAGGCCGTTAACCTTTGACGCTGTCATGCTCTCAATGCTTGTTATGTCTTTCAGCAACACTGGGATGCTCTTCTCCTACTCTCAAGTAAAAGAGGAACCCCACAAGTTTTACAGGTGGAGATCATTTTATCAGTCCAAACGTGAGGTTCAAGATTTAAAAATATATCATACATTCGTTCGCCCATACCTTTCCAAGGATCTGAAAGTTCGAAATGAAGTTATTATCCCACAAACAGGGATTTTTCTAGGTTGTTTATTTTCTGCAGGTAATACACTAACAAAATCATAATTGTAGTTATATTTTAGTTAATTTCCAACACCACACATTTTAAATAAAGGATGCTTTTTAGTTGCATTCTGGGAAATAAGTTCAGCTTTTTGTCCTAAACTTAAGTATAAAGTCAGGATACCTGCCGTTGCTGATTTAAACTCTATTTGTCACTGAAGTTATTTGCGAACCACACACCTGTGTGCACAATTCTCTCGATCTTGATGCTGGAATTGTCCAGCTCCTTGGCAAAGGCGTGCACAGCCTGCAGCAGGTCCTCGCAGGTCTCTGGGTCGATGTAGGTCCTCCGTGTCGGGATCTTAACTGAACAGGAAACCAAACACAGGCAAGACAGTCAGTCATGGAAACAAAGAAACCTGGAGAAAGATTTAAGGCTGCATGGAGTCCCAGCAACAAAATACCCTTGAGGTATGAAATACATCAAATGAGCTGCTCTCGGAAAGGAAAGTTCAGTCAGGAAGAATACCACACATCTGAGCTGCAGTTACTGCTCATACCAATTATCTCACACAGGCTCAGTTATCCGCTTCATAGTCCGGGTTGTCCAATGATACCAGCAATGTGCTGGAAAGGAGCTGATCTCCTTTCATCTAGCTCGCATGTCCATCCGCCCCATCTTTCATCAGTCTCAGCAGAGTCATCAGCAACCGCCACCTCCAGTGGTGATCCAGAATCCAAGAGAGGATAAACCTTCTTGATCACAATTTCTCCAAAGAGTCTAAGCACCAAAGACTTTCTGGCACACTAATGATCAAATATCATCTCTTGTAATCAATATTCATCTTTGCTTCATTCTCCGTCTCTCCTGATTGAAGAAGCAAAGATGAGAAAACACAATTTACAAAGTTATAGCTTAATAACTAGTGCACCATCTTCACTCAGAAAGCACAAACTCGTTTAATTCCCCCAGTTTCATGAAAGATTTCAAGTTACTGGTCTATCCACTTTCAGACGAGATACAACCAGGCCCTTCAGACTCTGCAAAGAAAAAAATAATATACAGCAGAAAGGTAGAGAAAGGAGAGAGAAAAAGATATGGATATAGGAGGGGGAGATCTAAGAGATGGGGGGGGGGAGTGAGTGAGCGAGAGCGAGAGAGAGAGAGGAAGGTAGAACCGGGTAGTGTCTTTTGGACTGAACACTCCCACCGCCGAAGAATTGATGATATCTTGAAAGCAACTTTTTGTTTATTTTTTCATCATGAAGACAGGGAAAGAGGGAAAAGCAAGAAAAATAGAAAAAAGATGGAGAATCATCCTGTGTACGTTTTCATAACTACTCGTTTTTTGTTTGTTTTTGCAGAAAGAACTCCTGAGACGTCAAGAAAAATTGAGAACAAAAAAAGCTCAGAGCGCTCAAATCTGACTCTGGGATCCCTCCGCAGCGCTTCAGTCGGATCACAGGGCTTTTCCACCGCAGCCTGTTGGTCTCTTCTGCTGGCTTTGAAATGTTATCTTACTAACACACAGACACAAAACACACTAAACACTCATGTAATCTTCCCGTCAGAAACCGGGACGGGACGTTGTAGACGTTCAAGTGCTGAGGCAGAAAAAGTGCTGGGGTACTTACTGGATCGCTGCTCTGTTCATTTCGGATTTGTGCACTAAATACTGACATCTTTGGTCCCTCAGCAGAAGAAAAGCCTCGCTCTCTGAGCTCCATCTACATTTTGACATTAGATAGATAGTCTGCTGACAATAACAGCAATGCACTCTGGGATAAACCGCTCATAGAAATACAACAACTGGTTATTTTAAACCATTAAATTGAAAGTTTTTCTTTGGAAGGACGTCTACAAGACATCGCCTGTGACACTTACGATTGACAAAATTTCATCAGTTCCACATTTCAAACCGGAACTGATATCGTCCCCGACTGATTAACAGTATCCAACAAAACAAAAGCCCTACCTGCTTGTTTCTTTATCACCCCCGCCAGTAAATCAACTAACCAGTAGAATGCCAATAACCATCAACCAGTGAACTGTGGTCCTCAATTAGGTGACCTTTGGCCTTTGGTACGACTTATTGAGGCTAATCTTCCTGGAAAATGCGAACTGGTTTTCCCCAAAATACAGGCAGAGTGTCTGAAATGTGATTAAAGCTCTGGATCGACCTGAGGGATCCTATACCGGCTACCTCATAACAGCTTATTGATCCAACATACACACAACCACAGACACACATAGATGGACACACATACACACTGACAAATAAAGCCAAAAGTCCAATTATGAATCAAGTGAAACCGTTTTAGTCTGAGGCCAGGGCTGAGGGGACGATCGAAGACTGTTTTCTGTTAGAAAGTGTTTTTAAATGTCCAGCTGTAAAACCTAAACTCACAGACACACACGCACGCACACGCACACACACACACACACACACACACACAAAGACAGCTGAAAATGTCTGTACAAATAAACTGTAAAATGCCTTCAGTACGAAGGAACAAAATAGAGGATCCGTAGTAGACAAAACTGAATTTAAGTAACAGAATCTGAAATTATTGAAAACACACAATTTTATAGTGAAATAAATATTTGGTGTGTACAAAGGGCTTACCCAGGGCTCTATCCTTGGCACCTTATTCTTTTCTGGGCCATGTTATAAACAGGTCCAGTCGAGTGGAACACATTTTTCAACAAGAAATAGAGACCCAAAATGTTCTCAACCAAACAGTCGAGCAGGACATCAAAGGGTTCATAAGCTGCATACGCGCGAAAAAAAACCAAAAATACTAAAACGACGCATTTACTTAGGGAAGTCATGCGTTTGTGGGCAGTTGATCATTTATTTATAAAGCTTATTACTGTTTACATAATTTCAATATATTGGTTAATATTGTAATTAACAGAAACAAACAACAGGTGGGAAATTTGCAGTTGAAAAGAAAAGCACTTAGCCAGTTTTTTTTTTTTTTTTACAGAGAAGTTCCATCAGCGTCAGCTATTTTACTGTTTTACTGTAAATTACACAGATTCTTGAATGTTGCAAACAGATGCACGCACACGCACACACACACACACACACACACACACACACGTCGTCTGAAACTATCTATATAGGCTTCAAATGCAAACCCTCAGACACGCATATGACGGAGATTCACGCTGTATTTGCTCTGTGGCCGATTCGTTTCAGGGTTATTTGTGTCACTGCCTTAAGCAGAAACCGAGCCAAGCTCGAACTCAATTGGATGATTTCCGAACATTTCCATTCCAAACAACGGCCACAAAGTCTTTAAAACACACGTTGCGACCTTCCTTTCCTCCACTTCCATCCTTTACCGTCTCTTTTTGTCACATGCAATTAAACCCTGGATGGTACCTAAAAACGGCCCGTTTCTGGAGCCTTCCCCCGCCCCACACACACACACACACACACGCACACACACACACACACTCACTCCGCCTCCCCCGCTGCATTTCTAGGTCAAATACTCCAACATAAAAACTAATGTTCTGAGCAGTGTCACTTCTAATAAGTCTCTCCATCTCTGCCAGCTCACCTCTTCACACCCCATGCCTCATTCTCCTCTTAGTGAGTCCTTCCCTTACTCACCATCCCTCCTGCAAACACCTCGCAAACTCATTTATTCACTCTTTGCTCTTCTTTTGTCTAATGCATTTTCAAAGTTTTGCAGATTGGAGGGGGAGGGAATTCTAATTTTTCCGCACACACCCCATATTTTCAGGCCAGGTGGACCTGCAGCAGGGCAGGTAGAGCGTAGAGTCACGCGGACAACGGAGGGTGGACTGAAGAAAGAGTTTGCGCTACATAATAAGAATCAAAATGTGTCCCTGTACCTATTTTTGAAAGTGTCAGTGTTCAACAAAAAATAATGTGTTAAAAAAGCAGGCCAGAACTGTGAGTGTGTATTTCTGTGAGTGTTGCGTGCTTGTCAGCTGTTGGCATGTCTTTGTTTGGGCAGATTTAATTCCCAGCCGCATGGCTTCAGCTCATTATTCATCAGGCGTAGTGCTCCAAACCTCTCCAGAGGGCTCAGAATGCTGGGAGATTAAACAACGTAAATGTGTATGCACATGTGCCTGCACACACGCGCGCACACACACACACACACACACACACACACACTGAATTTACAAACATCCGTAACATTAGCGAAGCGCTGGCACGCAGACCAGCATGCAAACAGAATGAGGCGTTTCAAACTACTTCCATTCTGTCAGCGTCAAACAAAGAGTCCATTGAGGACCTTCTGAGAACATTTCAGAAAAAGGAGCCTTGTACAACATAAAATATGACAACAACATTAAACGTCCATTTTGGAAGCCGTCCGCCTCCTTCTGGAGCGCTCACGCCGTTTCTCCTTCTTCTCCCCCTCCACCAATCTCCAGCTCTTTATATTCCCCCTCTTCCTGATTTCAATCTCTCCCCGTCAAACTCTCACTACACACACACACAACACCTAACGCAGAGTGTAGGTGTGATCAGTGTTTCAGAGTGACCAGAGTATCATCCCTCTATCATCCATCCATTCATCATCCATCCATCAGTCCATCCATCTATCAGTCCATCCATCTATCCATTCATCATCCATCCAGTCATCATCCATCCGTCCATCCATCCATCCATTCATCCATCTATCATCCATTAATGGGGGGAGAGGGGGTATTAAGTGGGCTATTTTTCACTTTAATTAATAAGTCAGACATCAAACTTATTAGTTCTGTGGTCATGTGACATGAAAACTTCTGGCTGTGGTGGAGTTACTACTTCTTTTATTTTTTCTGTGGGGAATATCATTTGTTTATGGGCAAACTAAAGAAAACAGGTTTAAACTGGAAACATGTTATTCCATTAGAGGGATGTAGGAATGCACTTTTAAAGGTCCAGTATGTAAACATTTGGAGGAGTTGCTGTTGGCCATCCTTTCAGTCGAGTCGCTCAGAGGATTCAACTCGGCCCGACCGCCAGCCTCCTTCCTTGTGCTGCTGCGGCCGACCCGAATCCTCCAGCACATGCACTCCGTTGCTTTTTCTTTTCTAAATAATAATTTGTCAAAACAGACCAAAACTTAAAACATGAAATCCCTCTCTGTTTGTACCGGCAGCCTCCATACGGATATCAGGACCCGCTCTATGGAGATAAAAGGGGCTTTTTTTTTCTAAACAAACATTAAAAAAGTGTTTTTCCTTTCAGCGGAAAGTTACAAAAAAATACCTAGTTATAAAAAATTATATTCATTTTATTCAAATTAATATCAGTAAATACCCCCTTAATATTACACACTGAACCTTTAAATGAACGTCAGCGTTCTTTCACATTTTTCCCTGTGTGCTTTATAGCACACACACACACACATACACACACACACACACACACACTCTCTCAAACATCTCTGATATAATAGAGCCATCAGTGCTGTAACTTACACTGGAAGTAGAGTTCCTCGTCTCCCTCCTGAGAAGCTTTGCTGTAGCCGCATTGTCTGCAAAGACAAACAGAGACAAGTATCAGACGGTGTGGTATCCCGTTTGGCAGACAAACGCAGTGAAAATATGAGGATCAAATGCTGTTAATCTTGCGTTCCAGCAGATTATGGAAAGTGCACTAAGTGTGAGATGAGGAGGAACTGAAGATGAGAGCAGTGATAGTGGAGATGGAGAAGATACGGAGCAACAGCACTAACAAGCAGCTGAAAGATCTGAGGCGGAGTGGGGAATCCTGTCTATTTGTCTGAGCTCAGACCTGTTTGTGATTCGGTTTTAGTGAGTCACCCTTACTGAAAAACAAACACACTTTCAGCCATAACATTAAAACCATCTTCCTAATATTGGACAGGTGGCCATTTTTGCAGACAGCTCCGTGGAGCACTCCCATGTTTTTGTCAGAACTGGAATTGACTTTTTCTGCAAATTTGAGCCACGGTAGCTTCTCATAAACACCAATGTGCATTGGGCGCCCATGTCATTATTTTAAGTTCCACAGTTCTCCTGCTTTAGACCACTTCGGTAGGAACTGCTGACCACTGCAAACCAGGAATACCCATCAAGAGCTTTGGAAATGCTCTGAACAAGTCTTCTAGACATCAAAACCATCAAAGTCGCTCATGTCCTTATGTTTGATAATTATTCCCTGCGTCCAACATCAACATCAGGTCAAAATGTTCAAATTCTGGAAAATAAATCCCACCCACTGAAAGATGCCATAGTAACAAGGAAATCATTGTTATCTTGAATTCACTTCCCAGTGGTTACAATGTTCTGGCTGATCATTGTATGCACTGGGGGCCACTTTCTACACATATGTCTTAGTTATCTCTCATTCTTTTGCCGCCGGGGGGGTAAAGAGTAAAGAGCTCTGTATGATCTGCTGATGGCTTTTCGGCTTAGAGGACAACTTTGCTCTTTACTTTCAGACACACAGAAGCTATAAGGGACAGATTATCAAGACATTGGGGGGTGGGGTGGGGTGGGGGTGGGGGGGTAGCTGTACTCTCTTGGATTAGTGTAAAGGATGAAAAACAAAAACAAGATACAGCCGAGGAATTGAAGGAAGATTTGATTTTAAAATCCACAGCAAGTGCAAGGTTTATCCAGCAGAGATAATAGGCAGACATGTATGGGAAAATGAAAGATTTGAAAGATTTGGGGGTCCTAGCAGCAGCGTTTCAGTTTACATGATCAGGGTGTTCTTACTGAACATGCACATATTTGTACATGCTTTTGGATATATTTTATTCCCTTATAGTCTTAATTTTCTTCAATTTCTACTATGGGGATTAAATAGGTTTCTATATATTATAGTCATATTAAATAGAGGCGGTTCAAAACAAAATATGACACATGCTACAAAAGAATGAAAAAAAATATACAGGCCCAATATAGAACAAGTTTCAAAGCTGAAATCAGCACACTCTTAGAAATTAAACATTCATGTTTTTATATGTAGTACAAGATAACTGCATATTTTTTAATTGTATATCATTTAAAATAATGAGTTTAACTGCATTAATGTAATAGTAATTACATAACTTTACTTTAGCCAACATTAAGTTTAATTTAGTTTAGTTTAAGTTGAAAGAACTAAACAGTTGTATCTTTACATTTAAAACAAGGGAGTTTCACTGCATTAATGTAATAGTAATGTTTTTTGGGGTTACATAATTGTTTTCAGTAAATGTAGCACTTAATAAAATGGGTTTGGTGAACTTTGCTTAAAAGTATACAGAATAAAGTTAATAAATAATTAGAGTTAATGTCGTGTTTTGTTTCTTAGGGTGCAGACTGACCAAAAGTTCTACTTTCTCAATCCTCTAACATAGACCATAACCTCCAAAGTTCTGACAGATCCAGCTCCCTCTGAGAATTATTCCAGGAAGAAGATGCTTCGTATCTAAAAGCTTTTTATCGGAACTCGGCTCCGACTCTTGGGATCATCATATGTAAAATATTGGGAGAATGTAGAGCACATTGCTTTTAGTTTTAACACATGAATGTGCTTTTATAGAAATGTAAGAAGCCCAAAGACAGATTTATGAATAGATGCCGACCAGTGTGAAGGTCAGCAGACGCTTTGCAACGGCGTACGGATTACAGTAGTATTCGCTAATTCTCCATCGGGTAATAATGTGTTAAGTGTAACGTGTCCAACTTCATTATGTTCTGCTCAGGCTGAGGACAGTACAGTGGTGCAGTGAGCAGCACAGATGGCCTCACAGGAAGAGGCTTCTGGGTTCACATGCACCAAATCTCGACAAAATCATATCAACAGTTTGGAAATTATGTCTGGTTTATGTCTTTTTTTCGCGGAAAAAGCTCCCCCTATTGAGCAAAATATGAAAATATTGAGTAAAATATGATACACACTAGATAGAGTCAATTCTTATACACCTAATTTGGACAAAACTGGACCAACGGTTGAGATATTATCGCCCAAAAACCATTGATGATAAAACTCCTTCTAGTTCCCCAAATCACTCCAGTTCTTCCTCGCAATAAGGTCTATGTGGGTGTAAAATAAGAAAATGATCCATGAAGCAGTTTTTGAGTAATTGTGTTAACATGAAGGATCTGCGGCAGCGGCGACTTTTATGTCTGCATGTCTTTGAGTTCTCCGACTTCCTCCCTGAACTGGTGACTATAAATGACCAGTAGGTGTTTGAGGGTTGAATAGTCCTTTATTTTTCTATGTGGTGGACTTACAATCTGTCCAGGTTATACCCCAGCTAACGGGGATAGGATCCATCCGACCAACAATCCTTCACAGTTACACAAAAATGGTGTTTCAGGTTCATTCATTGGGAGCAGATCGCCGTAGAACAACAAAGGTTGCACGAACCAAGTGTTTCCAGGAAGGAAGAAACAGGATTTGCATGAAATAATGAAACTGAATTGAAGTTTCTAGAAGCAACACGTCAACGCTTGGGGCATAATTGCTGTGGCTGAGTATCCGGTTCCACGGTATTATGGAAATCGAACTTTGATTGCATTTTGGTGGGGTAAAAATGTGAGTGCCGATGGAACAAAGGGTCAGGATTGGTGTAAAAGAAAGTCGAGTGATGTTGCTCACGGAGCCTGGTGCGAGTATTTGCATTCATGTGTTTCACCAAGTATGTTACTATGAAATGTCAGAACACATCAGCACTTCAAGCAGAACTGGTTCTCAGCTAGAAGGGCGTTCACTGAGAGCCTGATGGACCCATATGATGTCTCTGCATCTCCTTTCTCAAAGTTTATTTGCATGTGAATGCAGATTCGTGACGGTGTGCTTTTACACATTTGCATATTATAGGATTGTGTTTTTTTTTCTCTCCCTTTTTTTTTCCTGCACGTACATGCCCCCTTAGGAGTTTGGGGAGGATGTGAAGATGTGATCAATGGTGAGCCTGACACATCCCTCACAATACGTGGCTGCGTGGTCCAAGACAAGGTCACGACCCTGTCTGTCAAAACACACCAGTAGCTACATGCAGCACAAGTCCTCAGGGCCGGAGACATCAGACAGGGGAGAGGAGACAAGAATTAATAGATAAGGAAGTATGGAAGGGAAAAGGAGCAAGGGGGTGAACAGGAGGCAGATGATGACAGATGACTGGTACCTACAGGAGGAAGGTGCAGGAGATTTAAGGCGTGAAATAGGTAAAGGTGGAGCACAGGAAATCAAGGATGAGGGCAAAGCTGTGGACAAATCAGTGAGGAAATATTGTGAGGAAGTGACAAGAAGGAGGTGAGGAAAAAGGAGTTGACAAATAGAAGTGGTAAGATGATTATTAGGCTAGACAAGGATGGGGATGATGAGTGCAAGTTGGAAATCCATCACCATGCTTAATGTTGGCCAAAGTGCTAGTTTGTTTAATGTATCTCCGCGAACTAATCTAAAAAATCAATTATTGCAAATTTATTTCTTTGGGGGCATTTTTTACTTTGATATCTAAGACACTCTAAATTTACCGTAAAATGACAAATCATTTAGTTCAACGTGTTTAAAGAGTGAAAAACGAAAAAAACATCTAATTTATGAATGGAAATAGTCCAACAGCTCCCCCTTTGGGTAAGTATGTTTTTAGAAAACTATTTTACCCTAATTAGACTTTTTATGGGTGTATTAAGTTAAATAATTCTGTTTAGTAAGTCCTCACAGGTTTTTAATATGCACCCCCCAAAATAATCGTACTAATCGAATTGAACTTTATCAGTAACCATGATTAATGCCTCCTCCTCTGTGGCTCCTTTGGACCCAAAGGCTCCATCCTTGGCCCCTTACTCTTTAGCACTTACATGCTGCCACTGGGTCAGATAAACAGGTCCAGTCACATTTCTCATGAAGAAATAATGACTCAAAATGTGCACAACCGAACAGTTGAGCAAGACATTAGAGGGTTAAAGACAAACTTAACATATTAACAAGCAGAAGTAGAGAAATAATGGAACTTAAAAGGAAGCGAGTGGCATGTAGGGAACTAGTAGTCAAGGATTGGACAAAGGAAATAAGGAAAAGAGAAAAAAAACGGCAGTGCTGGATGAAGGCAGACAAGTCGCGTGGCTTCCGTTACCATTAGCTCTTTTGAAATGTCACAGATGTGACAAAAATGAAAGAGCAGATGCATGAATCAGTGGCATGAATCAATGATAGCTGTCACCATCCCCTTCCATCAGATACAGCAGGGAGGACATGAGATATGAAACTGGGTCAAACTCATTTAGATGAAGGACAAAAAGATGACAAAAAAAATTCTGGATCATTACATCCGCCAAGGAGGTTATAATTCCACTGGTGTTGATTCATCTGTCTGCTAGTAGGTTACAAAAAAGTGTTTGATAAAATTTCATAAAACTTGGTGGAAGGTTTGGGCAGGGATCCATTCCAAAATGTAATGGATCCACTAAAAAGACTGGATCCAGCAATTATTTATTTTTCAAAGACAGATGGTCTTTTTCTAAACATTTCCAACTATCGTGTATAAACTGTCTGACGGATTTTGATGAAACTTGGTCGAAGCATGTAGAAAGGAAGAATTCCTTCGGTTTTATAACAGATCAGAATTAAAGGGCAACTTCACACTTTTTTTCCTTTTTTTTGGCTGTGCTGGGCTTGGTCTTATACCAAAATCCATGTCCTGTCTTTAACAGAACCTATGAGCCGCCATATTCAATGGTGGCTACATGTTGGATGTGAGATCAGGGTTTAATTTAGGTACTGTTGGAAGTATGTGGAGGAGGTACGCAGTTTTCTGAGTGTACTTTAAGCTGTCCTTGTCCAGATGTGAGGAAAGTTAGAGAAAGAGATGGGGAAGAAAGAGATGGCCGAACAACAGGGGACGAAATCAAAGGAGGAGAAGATGCAGGGAGGAGGGGGGGGTTGCAGACATGCCAGTGTACCTGGGCCTCAGCTGTGTGAAGGGAGGAAGAGGAGAAAGAAGAGGAGGAGGAGGAGGAAGATTGGAGAAGGAAGTTGAGAGCAGCACCACACTAGCAGGAGTTACATTGGAGGAGCTCAAGCAGACACTGCTGGGAGAAACAAGGAAGGGGAGGGAGGAGTGTAAATTCTAGCTCTTTCAAGGATGGTCAACACAACCTGGGTTCATAATTCTTATACTCCGATAAAGGTGGATAATGTCAGGAAAACATGACAAAAACAAGAAAAAGACATTCTCTCTATTTAAAAAAGATACATACATCCCGAGTCAGTCTAGTAACAGGGTGGGTTAAGTGTCCATTTATATTTTATATAGTATTATAGCGTATTCCAAGCTGGTTTTTTTTTATTTAAATTTGACACCTCAGTAGAACCAGATGGGTGACAGAAAAGTGTTGATGCCAAAACGCTGAAGAGGATTGAGGCCAAACTTCTGTCCACCACCATCAGTTGTTAGATCTGGCAAGACTTTTATCCTCGTCTATATATATATATTCATATATGTATATCATCTATATGTGTAAAATTATGTTCTTATTTTTGTCTCTAATCAAACTAATTTGATCTAATTTAAATTGAAAATGTTTCTCCATTATTAAAGTTCCTAGATAGTTTTTGTTGCAGAGGGGGCACTAACAAATGAGACACACTTATGGCGTAGCTGTTCATTTCTGGGTTTGTGATATTAAAAGTTGCGCGTTTCGGTTTCAAGCGTTTGGAAAATAATCGTATATTAATGTTGTGTTCGTTTGGTAAGAAAAAAATAGAGTTAATAGGTGTTAATTGTAACAAATTGCCGTACTGCCACTTCCTGCTGCGAGCTGAGTAGAACCGGTCCACTGTGTGTCAACTGACTGGGCGTTTTTTGCTGTTCTATGGACAATAAAGTTGCAGTTCCCAAAGTCTCTATTCCTAATGGTTTAGCGACTATTTTAAAACTCCTATAGTTATAAAGGCATAACAGGCGGCCATTGTTGTTTTGTCTGGAGGCAGCATCCGAGGTAGAAAAACCACTTAATCGTCTGCATAAATGGAGAACTTTGGTGAGTTGATACACTGGTGTGATATTTTGATGACATACTGTATAACTTGTGGGATCCAGAGAGAGGAGATTTTAAAAGCAGTTAGTAGCAGCTACCTCAAATAAAAAAGGACAAAACCAAATTTCAAATTGAAATGAAATTCAAATAGGGGAGATGTCATAAGGCGTGGCGGTTCGGTTTCCACCAAGCAGGGAGGATGTAACCGGGAGGATTACTGCCGTTTCTGCCGTCTTATTTCATTGTTTCACAAAAGCCTAAATAAAAGGTCGGACAACACAACACTGATGTGTTGTCAGAGGTGGGAGGTAATAAAGTACAAATACTTTGTTTCTGTTCTTAAGTAGCGTTTTCAGTTATCGGTACTTTCCTTGAGTATTTTTTTTCTTCATTTTACTTTTATTCTACATTTTTTGGACAGGAATCAGTAATATTTACTCCTTACTTAATTTAAAAACACGCCGTTACTCGTTATTGAAGTTGATTATTCTTATTAGATATTTACTATTAGATAGTTGATTATATTATTAGATATTTTTACATTTTATTAATCCCTTGTTTTCCTGACATCGCAACAAAACATGTTATAAAACATACAGAAACACACACGACCAGTCAGCAGTTAGCAAACTGATTCAATGGTCAACAAAGTGAATACCTTTTATTTTACTTTTTACATTTAAAAATATTTTACTTTATAAGGTCTTTATTCCTATACAACTTTTTTTGAAGCCCTTTTAATTTCACACTTTGTAATTTTTACTTTCAGGCTTTTAAAAAAACTTTTTGACTTCTATTCTTTTACTTTCACAATCGTACTTTTTACTTTTATAATGCTAGTTTTTACTTTCACACTGCTTCCGTTTACATTCATATGTTTTACTTTCTTCCTACCTCTCTTTACTTTCACACTTTAGACTTTCATGCTCCTTTTCATTTTCATACTTTGTGTACATTTTAGAGTTTGTCCTTTTTCCCTCGAGCAAAGACATTGAATCAATACTTTTGCCGGAGTAACATTTGTCAGATGTAATTGTATTTCTATTTGAGTAAAGAATCTGTTTGCTTTTGCCAGCTCTCCTTTGTTTTTTCTTTCTTACGTAACGCCTCATTTGCTTGAGAAATGCCAAAACATAATCTCGCCGGAGCTTTGTCATGTCAGTATTGGTTTTGCAGTGTAAATAAATAATAATAATAAAAAAAAAGTACCACAGTTAGGGAGGGGAGGTCTTTGTTGATCCCTATGTAAAAAAGGGCAAATGAACACATGAGTATTATAAGGCATAACGAGCCTTATTCAAGAGACTCCTTTAAGACAGGGATCCATGAGAGGAGAAAGTACAATACGGATTCATTTACAGTAATTCAGTACAACTCAAAGTGTTGTTTTTTAAAAAAAAAAAAGAACCAAATCAAAAAAAAATAAAAGATCATAATGGCTTCACGAGTCATCATGGTTTTGATTTGGTCTGAATTCACACCGACGGTGCTCTAAAACTAAATGCATCTCAATGACCAATTCAAATTTTTGCTCATTATCAGAAGCGAGAACTTTACGGCAGATAAAAGCCGCACATACCTCGTAAATGTAGCCTATTCCCACACCTGCTCTTTTCTACCCTCTCCTCCCTGTGCTTCAATTCTCCTCGAAAATAAAAGTGTGGTTATGGAAATGCTATGAATAATAGGTGAGAGAACCGGAATAGGATCTGAGCTGACAGGTAAGGTGAGGCAGCGGAAATGTAGGCCAGCAGAGACTTATGTGGGGCATAATAAATGCAAAGAAGATGTTTAAAAGAAAAGCACTTTCTTCATGATTCTAACCATCAGTGTGACTAGTTTGTGAGATCCAGAATGGACACAGCTTTCTTTTCCTGCATTGAAGCTCTGCATAAAAGGCATTTCAGCCAAAAGATGAAGTTTTGACTTTGGATTGAGAATGTTATCCATACATGCATAATCAATCAATCCTTATTCTCTGCAGAGTCACGTGGGGTTGGGACTATTCCATCTGACAAGACAACTATTTGCAACTATGGACAAGCCGGAGCGACCAATTCACCTCTATCGCATGTTTTTGGTCTGAAAGGAGGAAGTCTTAGTACAAAAAAGGAATCCTGCGCTGATAAATATAGTAATTATTCATGAATCTGTGACTGATTTATAATAAATGGAAACATATCTTCAAAACACACATGCAAGCCAGCTGGAACCACAAATTTCAGATGTAAAATGGATGATGTCTGTGTCTGACGGTGGGGGGCTCTCTGAGACATGAAAAGCCCCGATCGCTACAAGACACTCAGGATATTCCACTCAGACTTTACAAAAGCTAGAGATCTGTTCTTCTTCTGGCTTCCCAGCCCTCGTCTCAAGCCTTCCACTTAGAATCCAGACAGAGTCTTCTTATTTATTCATTATTATTTTAAAAATAGACTTTTCTTGGCCGTGTTTTAATCAGAGTTATTATATGACTAATTAGTCACACGGTTAGATTAATTTAACTGTGCCCTATAGATCTAATAAGATTCAGAAACAAACCAAGGATATAGAATAAAAATACACTAATTAGAGTTGCCTTGCCAAGTTGCATTCTGGGATTTTTGGTAACTGTGGTGTTTAGGATTTACACACACACACACACACACACACACACTCTCTCACACACACACACAAACACACACACACACACACACACACACACACACACACACAATCACACAAACACAAAGACATATATATAAACAAACTCCCACACACATATATACACACACACTCACATAGAGACTCACTCACTCACACACACATGCACATACACACTCACACAAAAACACAGTGAGAGCTGGGAATCACATAAATGCAGTGTTGGATAGTAACTAAGTAAATATACTCCAGTGATGTACTTATGCCTATTCATATGAGGTACTAGTACATGAGAATTTCCATTTTATGATACTTTACCCTTTGATTCAAATACTCAGAAGTAAATCTTACTTACGTACTTTTTAACTCACCTACATTTCTCTTACATCAGTAGTCACTGGTAACTTCCAGATTACCATTACGATTAATATTTCAAGTACTTCATGTATTCAAGTATGTCATCAAACACCAAATTTGGACAAATCGGATCAATACTTGGGAATTTATAGCCCATGAATTTATGTCCATAAAGCTCCCCCTAGTGTCCGTAATATAAAACCGATCTTCCCCAAAACTCAATCCAGTTCTTCCTCGCACTTAGATGAAAATGATCCATGAAATTGTTTGACAGTTATGTACAGGAAACAATGTTTTTCATGGACAAAGCCCCAACTAGCGAGTCAAATATAATATACTAGAGTAAAAATATGAAATATACAATAAAGAACTCCTCCAATCGATTCATCTGCACCAAATTTGCACTCAAACGGACCAACGGATGAGAAGCTCTGGCCGAAAACTTTTGGAGATAAAGCTCCCCCTATAACTTTTGAAATGTATAACCAAACTTTTCCAATAACACTCAACTTCTTCATAGCACTAACATCTACGTGGTGCTAAAATTTGAAAATGATCCATGATAGAGTTTTTGAGTTATCGCGTTCACATGAAGGTACGTGGTGGCGGACGCTCTGACGACTCTATAACATCCCTGACTTTTTGGGGCTATAACCCGGACGGCTATAAGAGAAAATCCCATCGGATTTTCTCTTTATAGCCGGCTGTTCTAATTTGTTTTGTGGCCACCACAAATGAAATAATATATTGGAAAGGATTGTTGTATGTTTTCTGAGGTTTTAAATAATAATAACTGAAATTAAACTTTACATTTTCAGACCAAACTGTGGAGGATTCTGCTGCTTAGCATCCGGCGAAGAGCCCATCTGTTGCTGCCTTGTATTAAAAGCGGGACGCTGGGCCAGACTCCATGATTCAATGGGCTTCCAAGAATGTCACTGCATGCCTTAAATTGTGTGCATCGGCCTTTGTCTGTGCCTTCATGTGTGTGCAGAGTGGGAGTCATTTGCATGTGTCTGTGTGAGCCGGCGGATCGACCTAACAGAGACTCTCCATGGCCGGAAGCTGGCTCTCTTTGCAAGCAGGAGAAAATGGTAATTGAGGCATCAAGCCATTCCCTCTTTGTCTCAATGCAAAAGCATGGAAAACAAGTTGATGGCCGAGTGGCGCTGAACAAGGGAGACCACTTGGAATGAATGCATTGATGGAATAAAGGAGGGAAAGATAAGCATCATTCAGCACTGGGATGATGGATTTTGATATTTTTAAGCATGTATACTGAGATATAGTGGTGTGTATTTTATTCACAGAGCGGCATACCGTAGGTGTGAGTCAGTGTGTATCACACCCCACGTATGCCTTAATGGATGTTTGACTGACAGCAGCAGTTTGTATGGAGCCGCCATAACTGAATAGAACCCATTTCTACACCCGCCTGACGCCGTTATAGAGTTTGTTTGTCCGTATCAAGGATTAGTCTGGCGGTTCCCGTATCACACTCGCAATCTCAGACAGGTGGGTGTACCCGCGAAAAAGGTATAGAGGTGGCACTGATGTAAATCTGTGTTTGTGTGTGTGTGTGTGTGTGTGTGAAGAGTAAAGGACAGGGGAATGCACACAATGCCATACTAACAAAATGCTGTCATGGTGTAAAGAAAAATCTCTACGGATAAATAACAATTAAACTGAAAGCCAGCCAAATTAAATGAAACAAACAGCGATTGTTTCCTGGCCGTGCGTGTGACCGCGTGGGATTGGATCTGTGCTCCCGGCTCGTGTGCTCGCATGCGTGATGGTCTATCTAACCTATCGTGTGTATATATCGTGTGAATGTGTGCATCCTTGTGTGTGTGTGAAGCGAGCTGGCAGAATACAGTGTTGGAAAGGAGTGAAAGAGTAAAGTGGTTGGATAAGCAAGGAGAAGCCCCTCTCTTCTTGTTTCAACCCATCTCAACTTTTATTTGCTCAGTTGAATAAAACATGCATGGGACCGTAGTGTGCGCGATAAACAAGGCAATAACCCAGGGATATTTTGTCATGTTTTTCTGCAATCTGATCAAATATTCTGATGAAAATAAAATAAACGGGTATAACACTGTTATAAACTATGTTATACACACAATCCGCGTTTATAACACTATTTCTACTGTACGAGTCAAAACCATTCTACAATTGTTCACTTTGGCTCTTTGGATACAAATGTGTGCCACAATGAAAATCGAAAATAAACTCCATGGCACTCTTCTTCACAACAGCTAAAATACTTTTATTGTGAAAGTGTGGACATTCAGACCTTTTAAACAAAAGCCTTCATCAGGGGGTAAACATTTTTCTTTTTAAATTGTTAATACAGTTTTAACTAGAATTATACTTTCGTCCTCAACACAAACAGTTTATCCCCTAAGGGAACCCAATTTACTGAGTAATCACGATGTGTACAAGATAAATCTCTTCGAGGCGATTCATATGCACCAAATTTGGACCTAAATGGACCAACAATTGAGAAATTATGGCCAGAAACCCTTTGGGGATACAGGTCTCTCTATTGCCAGTAAAATAAAACCAATCTTTCCAAAAATCAGATCAGTTCTTCCTTGCACAAAAGTTGTATGTGGGTTAAGTTAAATTTGAAAATGATCCCTGAAATAGTTTTTGTGATTTCGCACTAACACAAGGGATCTGTGGTGGTGATGATGATTCCATAATATCACCAACAAGCCACTTAAAATGACTTTATTTGGAGTTTTTGAGGCAATTTATTTCTTATCAATTTGCAGTGTAAACGCTTTGAAGATTGAATTATATCTGATGTTCCAAAGACTTCAATCATTCATCTGGGACTCAATCAAGTTTTTATGGAAAAGTGGGTCCTTTTATATTAGGGGACCCACTTTTCCAATATCATTTGAGCCGAGGTAAATGAGAGTGCCTTTGGATCTCGTGGGGATTGCCACTATCGTTCTAGTGTTTGCATGAAGGAGCTGTTTAAAAGTTGTTCATTGATGGATTTGTTAGACTTAACAAGAACATTTGTGTCCAAGGACAGAGATGCCCCCGCTAATGGAAAAAAACTCAATTAGTCTTGATTCAGACCAGGACCTCTATCCAGAGTGAACGTGAGTGCACAGACAAGAAAATGGTCTAAATGCAATTAGGAAGAAAATTGAAGAAACCGTTTATAAATGCATATATTTAGAGCCAAGTGTAAAATCTGATGGAATTCTGTGCAGTGGTTTTTAGACCAAATCCTGTAGGGGAACGTTTTTTAAGAAAAAAAGTAAGACTGCATGATTCTGACAAAAGTGATAACCCTGATTATGTTGGTCAACATTATAATTGAGAATATTCATCATAACTATTTGTTTTTTTAACTAAACTGCCAGGCTAAGGTAAGACTCTATTGTTCTGCTTGACCATAGGTCAGAGGTCGTATCAAAGAAGTTGACGGACGTTAGATCCGTCTCGATTTATTTTTGACTATTTTTCTCTTCCTCTTTTTTTTGTTTTGATTTAGTTTTCTTTTCATATCGTAATTTTTCATAATACTTGCATTGGGATTTTGGATTCTCTTTTGAAGAACTTTAGAGACTTTAATATGAAAGTTGATGTTGTTTGGAGAAGATTCAAAAATGTATTTTAAAAAAATTGCATGAGATGGAGCGCTGCCTTAAGTTACGGACTTGGTTGGCTCCCATGATTTTCTTCGTGATTGTAAAGTTGTCCCACAGGGAAATGAACGAGCCGGAATAACAGAGCCGGAATGAAGATTGAATTATTTATCTTTGGAATACTTTTTACTTTGATATCAAATATTTATTTTGTGAAGTATTTGGGTTTGAAAGACAAACGTGAATTTGAACATGGCGAACATAAGTTTGTAAGTTTTCCGAGCACTTCCGTGTTGCAATTTTAGGGAACGTCCGATTTTGAACAAACTGTGATGCTGCCAGGGTAAATAAACAAACACTATCGGAATCGAACCTCATCTATCTGCTCATCGTTAAAAACACATTTGAGCGCGTCAAACGGGTCTCTTTAAGTCTATTAGCAACTTTGGAAAAATATTAGCGTGATGGGCTTCACAAACATTTTGTCCAATGTGCTCTTCATTGCTTACTGCGTTCACTGGACACATGCTTTTATCCAAATGCAATGTGATGATGAAAATATAGTGAAATGATGAAGGGGACATTCCTCTCATGGCAGAAAATACTTTAAAACTCTTTAGAAACTATTTTTGCTGAGTAAACCAAGTGTGGGCTGTTATGCAAGTGACACTGCTTCGACCCGTTCTCTCTTTCAACTTTCATAATTCTCACTTCCCCGTGGAATCTAATTACAGAGCTATAAACTCAAGAATAAAAACCCTCTAAGAAGGTTTTGACCTTGTCTTAGTCCCCGCCTTCATTCAGGCAGCTCCATTCTCCTATATGTTATATACTAAACTATAAAGAGTTGCACGTTATCATGCAGTTGGATTAATTCTCTCGCCGTCGGGGCAAATTCCTTTCACAGAATGACCTCCTATCACTGGATTACTGTAATCTGGATTAGGATTGAGGGGTACATGACGGATGACTGAATGCGTGATTGAGTCTATCGGCGTTTTGTGGATGTATGGCTGTCGGCGTGTGTTTGTGTAACACGTCAAGGGTATTAAAACCTCACAACGAATCATAATACATGGTGGTTTAATTCATTTGCATGCTTATGACAGAGTATACATATCTACCTCCTCCAGATTAGCAGCCCGACTCCCATGGAGAGCAGCATGATCAGGGCGGCCACAGACACAACAATGATGATCACCACCGGACTCTGTTCGCTGGACGCCAGGGCCACTGGAAACGACAAGAGATGCTCATTACACCTATGAACAAAGACACACACCTTAGCTGAACCGGCTTTAGGACAATCAGCCGGGCAAAGATCCAGGTGGACATGTTATTCGCTGCACATGCTTCTCCTTATCACATTATGGCACATTTTAACACACCAACATACAGGAAGTAGACTCCTTCACTTCCTTCCTTATAGTCGGGGGAGGGAGGGGGACGGGCAGAGAGCGTTAAGCCCACTGTCAAGGATTACCAAGGAGACCCGGACGGCTTCCGGTGCTTGACTGATCGCGCCTCTCTTTCCCGACCTGAATCTTTTTCTAAGACAACCCGTGCCGCTAGCGTCACACCACCATCCATGTAGGAGATGTGACCGAACACTCTACTCTACGCGCGGCTGTTGGTTCGCCTGACGAGTTGAATCAAGGTGGATTGCGTAGACCCAGCGGTTTACCTCGCTGTCAAAAACCGTAAGCATGAAGACCCGACTCTGCACCCGACCTCCACGGGGAACAGTCGTGCCTGCCATCCTTTGTCTCTGCACTCCTTATTTAGAGGATTATTTGATGATGGCGTCTCCTCCCGTGGCGTCATCTCTTGGTTAGAATAATACGGTGGTTTCTGGCTGACCACAGAGAGATGTCCTGGCGGAGTGATGAATGAAGAAACTGCTGCTCCCCATGTTGACCTTTATTTCCCAGAAGCTGCCAGCTTGCAGCAGTCTCGGCTCCCTCCTTGATGAAGGGGATGGTCCTCCTCACATTTGTGCCAGCTGGCCTCTTCTTGGACCTCTCGCCGCTTTATTGTGTCAGCAAGGGACAGGAGGACCTTATCATGGCGCCGCCTACAGTACGTCGTCCTTGGGATAAAAATGTTCTGCACCCTGACAAAATGTGTGCCTGTGTCCCTTTTGACCACATAGAGCTCCAGCGGCGAGGCTCCAGTCTCCACAGCACTCAAAAAATATTTAAGCCTAATATTAAAGATTATGTATTGTAAATTCATGTAAAAATGTCCATGCATTTGGATTACATAGTCTTAACATAAACAAAGTCACAAACTTAATGTGATGCATGTTTGTCATTAAAACATGAAGGAAGCATGTAAAACTGATATTTGGGGTAATAGTTCTAATTAAACTTTGTGTGTTTTTAAATACATTTCCCCTTATAAATAATGTCAATTTGCTGAAAATTCTATGTAAATCAATCTCATGAATGATAACCTGTTGGCTCCTGGTTGCTCTACAGTGAGAATTATTTGAACCTTCTTCTCTTCTTTCATCTTCCAACTGATTCCACTGAAATGTTTTCAGAATTAACAGATTTATGTTGATTCTTTGGAATCTGAATAAATCTGAATGCACTCTAGCTTCGTCGACTGAGAGCAAGAACAGGAGTTGGGAGCTAATAATAAGGCCTTAAAGATGGAATTAATCGCAAAGCGTAGATCAGAGGGTAAACGGATGTGTTCATATTTCAGAAAGACATAACCAACTGTGTGTTATTAATGCTCCTGCTATTAAAATCCTCTGCTTAACTTCTGCGTCATTAAACTGAGAGGAGCAGAAATGAAATCACGCCATGAGTTCATGTAGTGCATATTTTACTTTTAGGTGATATTGTGGTAAAGCTGATCGTAGTAATAAACTACAACTACAGTCATTAGCCAAATTGTCTCTTCTTAAGGTCCATTCAGCAGCTGCTCCGGAACTTTAAATCACGCCATGTGATCTTTACTGGAGGCTGGAGATTAGAAAATGTAGCTTTACATATTTCTAGTTCATTTTCCACATTTGTAAATTATTCCGTCAGCTGCTGTTTTCCGAGTCTGAGAGTGAATTTTAACACCCTTCATTTTAAGCTAATCTACACACGTTACTTACTTTCTATCCTCACGTGAATGGATATTTATCATCAGAGCCTTAATGTATAAAAACAAACTTAAGTTAAGTTGAGTAAAATCAACATAGAAATAACTATAACGCCTTGTGCATTATTCATGTGGCAGGAAATGTCATGTTAATGATAAAGTTTTGCTTGAACTCTTTGCTCACTGGAGGCTGTTGTGTTGCTGCACCGCGAGGTCATGCCCCACATGATCCCACCAAAGGCCAGCTCAATACACTCAGCCTGGAAAAGTTACTGTGCAACTACTTTTGAGAAATCTGCAGCCGAAAGCAAAACTGAGAAGTTTGCAACTCGAGTTGCTTCAAAATAAAAGTTCAATATTTGGCCAGAGTTGATTTTTGGCCAACTCTGGAAGATACTGGTTGTGCAAAGCAACTCCAGGGTGAGTTCAACTGCATGAATAATGTCAGGCAACTCAGCACCAGTGCCAAAAAGTGCATTACATATACATAAAAACAATTTTACATTTTTTTAAAACAATGGCAGAGATGTCGTTCACCAATCGAACCGCCTGGCGGTTTGATCCCAGCCGTTTCAGTTTACACATCGTAGGATCTTCGATCGAAACCCTGAAGCCGAATTTGCTTCAAAGGGGACGAGACAAAGGCAGAGAATTAATTTCAAGTTGTTGTTCTGTATGTATAAGAAAAAGAAAACATAATTGTTGCCCGACAAAGTAGATCATACTGTGCTGAGGTCTTTACATGGCTTCATGTTGATTTCTAAATCCTGCTTCTGGTTTACAAAGCACTCAATGGTTTCGGACCGAAATACATTTCTGATCCTCTGCTATGTTCTGAACCATCCAGAAATCTCAGGTCGTCTGGATCAGGTCTGCTCATATTCCCCAGAGTCTAAAGACTAAAAACACAAAAGCTAGCGTTCAGTTTTTATTCACCATATTTTTTAATTTATTCTTATTTCTTTCTTTGTTGTTCTCTTTTAATTTTGAATCATTCTTAATGTTTTATAACTGTTTTTAAACAGTTATAATTGTCCTAATTTTCTTTTGCACCTTGTTGCAATGTTCCTGTTTGTATGTGTAAAGCACTTTGAATTGTCCTATTGCTGAAATCTGTTGTATAAATAAAGTTGCCTCACCTTATTATAAAAATTAAAGTTTCAATAAGTGGAACACTTTTAGTAGTTCTGAAAGAAATTCAAAAAGGAGGTATTCTGATGGATGGGAGGGTAAGTGGAAAACCCGGGAAGTGATTGATGGTGACAATTTGTATCAAGGAGTCTTTAGTCAGAGATCATCGCTGAAATATTGTCAAAACAAACTCTTCTGTATCACAGTAATGTAGAATATGCACAAAAATCTAATTTCAATAACATAACATAATAAAATAAAAAATGATATAACGTTATATTTGTTTCCTTGTGTAAGAAAATGAATAGAATAATAGGGGAGTATTGACTGCATGGACTTTTGTACTTTCCATTCTCCGTTTTGCACTTTGTAGACGGTCCCTGCACATTCTGCTGACAGAAGGCTGCATGAAAAAGACTGACATTATTTGACCAGTAACAAGGAAGACTAAGTTTGATCAAAATGAAATAGCAGCTCTACACTGAAAAAAAAAAAAAAACAGATTCTGAGCCCAAGTAATTATTAAACATTTAATACGTTATTTTATCCTACATCGTCCGTAGTATAGTGAATGGGAGCGTCTCTATCCTGTAATCAACTGCTGACTCATCCAGGGTTAACCCTCTCTCTTTGTGCAATGTCAGCCGGGATAGACTCCAGCCCGCACGACCCTGAACCAGATAAGCTTAAGTTAATTTCTCTCAATTGCAAGTAATAAATTGAAAAAATACATCCAGTTTCATTACCTGTATAAACTGCTATAAATCTGATTTAAAATAAACCAAAGCAATAAAGTGCATTCAATTTTAAAAAGTTTGTAAACTCAAGTTGAAAAATTTAAATAATGTGAATTTAGAATACAATTTTGTGCAAACCCCTGACATAAAAAAAAATTAAGTAATTTAAAAAAAAAAAAAGTGTTTTTCAGCGCGCATTTAGACAGTACAAAAGACTCTGTGATCAAGTACTTTTAGTTGAACTCAAGTGCTTTCAAATTTAAAATGTTATTAAACTCATGTTGACAAACTTGAAAAATTTGTATTTAGATAAATAGAATTTTGTGTAAACACTTAACAAAATACGTTTGTTACGTAACAAAATTAAGACGTTTCAACAAAACTTTTTTTTTTACGGTACGAAAGAGTTGGGAATTGTGTTTTTGAATATTTGAATGTCTTTGCAAAATTCAACTGTTTAATTGACACAAAAGGTCAGCGATAATCACTTCCTGTGTTCCTTTCCATTCATTTTGTGTCGTGAAATGACCTTTGGTAATACTCTTTCCTCCCTGTATTTGTAAAGCCCTTGTGGGCCACCGTATAGGCGGCGATTGGAAGCTGGAGAGATAAAAAAAGACTTCACGGGAAGAACGAGACATGAGACACAAGCGGCGGCGCGGAGGTGGCGTTGGGGATGTGATATCGACTTGTATGAAGATGAAGCCTTTCACAGCTTCCTGGTGAAGACTCAAATCTTCGCACATCGTCTCAGACACACTCACATCCCCCTTTTCTGTCTTTTTCTCACTCTAGCAGCATGCCTCATTGTGTGGGCTGGCCAGGTGCCTTCACAAACCCCCCTATCCCAATCAGCCTGCTGGGGCCGAGAGGAGAAAGTGAGGAGGGTAGGGGAGGAGGCGTTAAACGGGTACTCACACTCGCCAAGTGTTTGCAGCTCCAGGGGAGCGCTGTAGGCTCCGTAGTCGATGGGCAGCGGAGAGGAGGAAGAGGAGGATGAAGTAGAGGAAGAAGAAGTAGAGGATGAGGAGGAAGAAGATGAAGAGGAGGAGGAGAGGGGGGAGGAGGACAGGGAGGATGAGGGGGCAGGCGTGGAGAAAGGACGGATGAGGAAGACGTAAGTGGTGCCGGGCTTGAGGTTGCTGACACTGATCCGTGTGGCGGCGGTCTTGACAGTGGAATAACTCTGATCCTTTTGTTCCTGCGGAGACAGACAGAGAAAAGTGTGAGAGGGGGAGAACAAAGAAGGAGAAGCAGGAGATGAAAGAGAGGAATGAGAGAGGTGAGACAGCAGAATAGCAATTTGGGAGATGCCTTCAAGGCAGATCTTTTATATTGAGGTTTGGACTATTTTGTAACCAAATGACTGGATTCTGTTACGTTTCATTATAAGACTAAGAAGTCGGGATATTGTGGAATCATCACCGCCGCCACGGCCACACATCCTCGGTGTTAACGCAACGACTCAAATTATTTCATGGAACATTTTCAAATTTTAAACCCTCATAGACCTTAGTGTGAGGAAAAACTTGATTGACTTTGGGAAAAGTCAGTTGCAATTTTCCAACACTAGGGGGTGCTTTATCTCTAAATGTTTTCGGACATTATTTTTCCACTTCTGGTTTGATTTTGTCCAAATTTGGTGCATATGAATCAACAACAGGACATTCATTTTCTATACATTCTGTTTTATATTGCTAGTTCATATTTTACTCTTTAGGTGGAGTTTTTTTGTGTTTTTATGTATTATTTAGAACTTCCTCACTGTTGGTATAATTTAGTCCAAATTTGGTGAATATAAATGGGCAGATCAATCTCTTCAGTATTATATTTTAATCTTCTTACGTTACTCAATAGGAGAAGCTTTTTTATTTAAGAAATTAACCATTTTCCGGACACAACCCAAAAACTATATAATGGATCATTTTCAAATTTTATTCTCACATAGACCTTGGTGCGAGGAAGAACTGGGCTGATTTTGGAAAGGTCAGTTGAATTTTTCCAACACTAGGGGGAACTTTATCACTAAATGTCTTCGGACATAATCTCTCAAGTTTTGGTCCAATTAAACCCAAATTTGGTGCTTCTGAGTCGAGGAGATCTGTTTATTATACATTGTGCTCTCCTCTAATAGTTCATATTTTACTCACTAGGCTGTTTTTTTGTTTTTGTTTTTACTAAAAATAATACATACATAACTAATAAGGAGTTGAATCGGTGGGAGTATTTGTAAAACGCAGGGGATTGGGGTATTTTTAGGCATATACCCTTGCTTTCGGCGGGGAACCGCATAAGTCTAGTTTATTGAGTGGCACAGTTTTCAAAAGAGTCAGAAAGTTTCTGAAGTTCAGGAGTTTTTCTTTAACCTGCTTTCAATAAAGTGTGGCTGGAGAAATCCAGACAGCAACAATACATGATTCCAGTTCTTAGAAATCCAACAAAGGGCAGTGCTCGCCGGTTTCTCTTTGTGGGAAGGATTCACACCTTGCATAATGGGTATAATGAGGGCAATGAATACGTGACACAAATAAACATAATTGCGCCGCCTTTTGTCCGATACGTTGTCTCCTGCGGAGAGATATCTGCTCCCGATCTCCGCCTCGGTGGAACAAAAGTTTCCCTTGGTTTCTTTGCACGTCATGCCTCGACCGCGACAATAATACCATTCATGGTGAGGATGAGCTCGTACGATGGATTTAATTTTTCCTCATTTCAGAGAATGGGTCAAATCAGCTCAAGCGATTATCGATCTAGGTGACACGTAAAATCTTTGCTGTTTTTTTTTCTTTTTTTAAACTTGTGTGCAAAAATAGCAGCGAATGAAAAGGGAACAATCCTTTGTTCCCTTTTCATTCGCTGCAATTCTTGCAACGTCAGAGAGAGAGGTCAGAAAGGGGAAGAGGTTGGAATAAAGGATTAGTTACGAGCGGATGCTCTTTATAACTTTATAATGAGGGACCTGTGCAGTGAGATAACACGCATGAACCGATGGTAGATCCGTCAGCCACTTATCAAAAGGTTAGTGGTTCGATCCCTGGCCCCTGAAGTCTACATGTCAAAGTCCTCGAACAAGAGAACCAAGCCCCTAATGGCCGATTCACTGGCGTGTGGAGGGTTTGTGTGCATTATTTCTGAGCAGGTGGCGCCACAACTGTATGAACGAATTTGTGGATGATGGTTTATGTTGTAAAGGACTTTAAGTGGTCAGAATTTTAGTGCGGTTCATTTACAGTACAGTCCAGTATAGTTATATCCCCGAAAAGTTGTCGATGTTATGGAACCGTCATCGCCGTAGGTGATCCTTCGTGTTAACGCGATAACTCAAAAAATATATCATGTATCATTTTCAAATTGTAGACCCATATAGACATTAGTCTGAGGAAGCTGTGTGGTGTTTTTGGGGAAAGTTTTCTTGTATGTTTGTGACACTCAGGCGAGCTTTCTATTAGAAACAAAGTTTTTCTTTTTTTAAATAACTTTGTAACCATTGGTTCAATTTATTCCAAATTCGGGGCATATGAATGGACTCAATAAGATCTTTCTTGTTTATGTCATATTTTATTCTAAAAGTTCACATTTTACACACTAGGGGGAGCTTTTTTTAAAAAAAAAAAAAAATTTTTTACAAAAAAATACACTGTTTAAAATAACACTGTTTTCCAGACATACCTCAATAACTTTCATTGATCGTTTTCAAATATTAAACCCGCTTAGAGAAAAGAATAACTGGATTCTGAGTAGGGTCGCTTGTAAATTTCTGATATTAGGGGGAGCTTTATCTCAAAAAGTGTTTTTGCACCTAATTTCTCATACGTTGGTCCGATTCAGTCCAAAATCAACCAGGGGAGATTTACCATGTATTTACCATATTTTAACCATATTTTAACCATATTTGAATCTAATAGTTCATAACTTACTCAATTTAGAGAGCTTATTTTTTTCTTTTTAAAAATACTGTGGAAATAACTTCACATTTGATTTGCGGAGTTCAATCAGGGGTATTGCTTTTACAACGACGGGGACTGGGGACTTTTCGGGGGTATACACTTGAAGTCAGGGATGACAGCGTAGGTCTAGTTTGTAACCAGTAAGAATGAGGCTACTTCGAAAGCACAGCTTTGCAAACTGTTTAATCTGGTTTAAAAAAAAGCTACCTTCTAGAAAAATAGTTCAAACTACTCTGAAACAAAGAGGTATACAAATAAATAGAAATTATGATCCAACAGTGGATGTTTTTACCTTCTCATAGTATTTGACCTCGTATTCGGCGCGGCTGCTGTTCGGGTAGGACGGCTCCCTCCACACCAGCGTGATGCCCTTCTGCTCGATCTTCTCGGCTCGCAGGTCGCTGATCAGTGACGGTGCTACAAAGAGGGAGAAAAAAAGAGAGATAGGAAGGAGAGAGATAAGTTTGGGGGACTTCACTATCATTCAATAAACAGCTTGAGGAGCCCCTGTGGACTTTACGATCCTGTATTTCCAGTTTCTACACAAAGCCGGAACGTGCTAAATGTCAACGGAGGAGCGCGCTGATGTCACTTCAGCACTCTGTGTTGGATTTTACCGGGAAGATGAATCCAGTCTCGTCTGACACGGAGAGATAGAGAAATGTAGATTAGGAGGAGTAAAAGTGCACATGGATAAGAGAAAGGTCAGAAATAGGTAAGAGCGAGGTAAGAGATTAATTATGGAAGAGCAAACGACTCATGAATCAACAAACACTGCACACTTTTTCTTTGTCTGAGTGTGTGTGTGTGTGTGTGTGTGTGAGTGTGTGTGTGTGTGTGTACGGGTCAGAACATTGGATCAATACCAATATGGATTGACTGACACGTCTGCATCGACACAAGACTAATGGATGGAGGGGCTCCTAATCCGTCTCCGTCCAGAGCCTCTCAATTAAAACCCAACTCTGAATTTCTTCTGACTCAATCTGGCGAAAATTATCCCCACAGATATATCATCTCGTATTGATCACGGCGGAAAACAAAACAGGAGATGAATTATCTGCACACATTCAGATAGAGTGCGTGATGGCACACCGGCTCGCTACGCAAACATTGACATTACTGAGGACCGACCGGTTCTTTTGTTTCTCTGTCAACAAGTGACAGGCAGCACGTGGTATTCCAATCACCAAGCATCGCCCACTCCTGCTGCTTAAGTGCTAATTATGCTTTGTATAATGAAGTAGCAAAGTGGGCTGTCACTCAAAGTTGCAGAAGGAAAATAAAGGGGATGCAGTTGGGCTGGTGAACCATGAAGACTATTGGGTTTGGTCGGGGAGCACGAGGAGTGTTTTCCCTGAATGATTATTATTTCTCTTTAAAACTTATTAAAAGCTCATTTCTGAAAGATCTTTTTCCTCACAAGTCTCTTTTCTACACTTCTTTCAGTTCCTCATCCGTTTTCATTATATCCTCCAATCGGTCGACGGCTCTCCATCCCTGCTCTATTCACTTTCCTGATCACATCTCTTTCCTGACCTTTAGCCGTCAGTTCGTCTCTTTCCTCGCTGGAAACCGCCACACTAATGAATATGTTCTGCCTGTCACCCACACCTGGGCGAAAAAGCTATGCTAACACACACACACACACGCATACACCCACACACACACACACACACTCAGGCAGCTTGTGTGCAGTTCCTCTCAAAAAGCAGGATATTACAGTCCTGTTAGGCGGCGGATCAAAGATGCACTCATCCTATCTGGATCTCTCACACACTGTCCGTCTCCATCTGTCTCTCGTTTCATGTCTCTGAAAACACAGGTATTTATCCATTATTCATGAAGACTCCAGTGACTTCTGCATGGAGGTAAGGTGGCTGTGTATATGCATGTGTGTGTATGTGTGTGAATCCGTCACCGTATCGTATGTCTGCTCAATCAATCAGACTTAAAGGAGGAAGAGGAGTAACATCCAGGAAGTGAGATAAGCCTGTAAAAGTGTATACTGTATGTGATAATATGTGTGTGTGTGCACATGAGTCACTCAAGTGCAACATTCTGAGACCAACTCTCTGCATCTGAGCCAGTGAAAGGCCCGGAAGCTCTTGAGGGAGCAGATTGGGGATCAAGATCTTGAAGTGGAGGAGACTGCAGGGCCAGTCAGGGGATTAAACCCCCAATCTTCTCATTGGGGAATGGTAAGAAGGAATTCCCACTGGGCCCAAGTGAAAGCCGTATGTATGTCCTGTATTAAAACAGGAAATAACCAAAACAAGAACAGCCACATAGGGCCACAAAACGGTGTAGTTCTAGCATTGGTCCCAAGCCCAGATAAATGGGGAGGGGCATCCGGTGTAAAAACCTTTTCCGAATCAATATGCGGAACACTGATTTCCATGCCGGATCAGTTGGTGCTGTTAGCCAGAGGGGTACCGCCGGTAACTATGAATGGAACCGGCTGATCCTTGACCCCGAAGGATAAAAACCGAAAGACGAAGAAGAAGTTTAAAACAACAGAGAATCATAAAAGGGACATCAGGGATAAGAAGGCTATTCTAGACATCCCTCTCCCTAGCAACACTCTCCAGCACATACAGCTCATATTCAAAAGTATTGGGGAAATTACAAATAAATAAATATTTTTACAAGATCACACTAAAAGGGAGGTAATATATTTCCAGTAATGCACAGAATCAAACCTCAGAGGGTTTTCCTTCCAGTTAGGGGCCTCCATGGATTGAAATATCCCAGCACATTCCAAAGAGGCTCGACTGGACTGGCAGAATGTGGTGCGAGGTGTGTCCTGACTTCTTTTTATCAGAACCAGCATTGACATTTTCCACATTGTGTGCTCCAGTAGCTCCTCTCTGGGATTGGACAACACGGTCTTGCAGGCGCTCACCATAATGTGCCTCAGCAACCCGGTTCTTCAGTTGATATAAGTTGGACACCCAACAAGACCTGCGGTTCTGGAGATGCTCTGACCCAGTCTTCTAGCCATTACAATTTGCAACTTATCAAAGTCACTCAGATTCTTACACTTACCCATTTTCCATGCTTCCAACACATCAACTTCAGGACAAACTTCTGTCTAATATATTCCACCCACTGAGAGGTCAGCAGGGTTAAGACAATCGATATTTTTCACAGCCGGTGGTTAAGAAGTTCTGTATGATCTGTGTGTATTTGGACCGTGGGGGGAAAAACAAAATGACTTAAACTAAAAGTTAATTGAGTTGGGAAGATTTAGCGGCACAAAGACTTAAGACAGAGAGTGTAGAGTGAACGAAACAGCAGCGTGTAAAGCACTGACAATCAACAGTTGTTATTATTAGATGTTAATTAATTCAAGGAGAGCAACTACTCTTCTTCTCTACAGTCATTTATTCCCCGGGGTGATGAAACGCTTTAAAAAAGAAGTAATTAATCCCACAATACATGAAAGGCAAAGTGAAAAGAATAGCAGAATAGTCAAATTTCGTATATGAAGTAAAACGGAAGAAATCAATGGGGTATATAGACGGTGGTTAAAAGAAAAAAGGAAGAAAAAGACAATTTCTGACTTTTCCCTGCCAACCCAACACAAAGAGAAGCTCAGTGTCAACCTGCTCTTCCCATCTACGTCTGCAGGCTATCGTTTGCTATTCTTTCCTTCCTTGTGTGCTGAATTATGCATTATGCCGCCGCCTTCCTTCACAGCCCAGATCACATAGCTCAATCTGACACAGGTGTGCATGAGTTCACCATCAACACACTCTCACACACACAGAGTGTGTGTGACACATATATCAAAATCAACCCGAGGGCTCAAATATTAAAGTGATAGACCTTTAAGTTGCCTTTTCCACCTCACGCTACTTACAGAGAATGGTTTGAACTTGTCTATCAGTGTCAAGCATTTTATACAAAGGAGTATAAGGCCCACCTTGAAAGAAAAATAAATGTAATATTGCTAAAATAAAGTCCTAATTTCCTGAAAATAAAGCTATCATTTTACTAGAAAAAGAGTCATGAGTAAACTTAACAATAATAAAGTCATAATGTAAACGGGCGAAAGTGAAGTTTTTTTCAATCTTGGCTTTTGTCAGCTACTGTCTTAGGTATTGTACTGTGCCACACACACACACACGCAGACACACATACACACACATGCTGCCTCTGATGCATGTCACTGCGATAATGAAGTTGTCAGATTACTTTAGGATCACTGGCCACAGTGTTTAATCTACATCCATCTCCATTACGTCATCTCTAAATTCCTCACTGCAGCGTCTCCTGCTCCATAAAAGAAAGATTTCCTCCGAGTCTGTCCGGTTCTTTCATCGGAATATCAAGTGTTGTACACACTTCTTTTTTTTAAAGTTCTGATACTTATGACAATCTTGTGTTCTTCTTCTTCTTCACTTCTTCTTTTTAAAGATATTTTTTTATTGAAATTTAGCTCAACAGAAGGCTCTACTTCCTCTTTTCCCCTTTAATGAGTGACACAAGATTCCAACTTTAGGACATTTGATCCGAATGTAAAGTGCATTAAAGTGCATATTATTATAAATTAAATGTATTATTATTATTATTATTATTATGTTAAAATGCAACTTTTTTTAATATATATATATTATGACTTGAATCTCTTTTTAAAATTATTTATTTTGTCATTGTGGCCCTAATACTCGTACTTTGTAAACCACTTTAAACTACAGTGTGTATTACTGGTTAATATAAAGTACATGCAATATGCACAATTAAGAGTATGACTTCCTATACATGGAAAACAAAGAGTACAAATACCTCAAAATCTTTCCTGCTTTTATTTCTCAACATTTTTTTGTGAAATATCAAATACATATGCACAAGAAATGTTCTATTTACCGCTGCCTCCATCTTTTATACAGCCTATCTCCTGCAAAATGTCAAAAAGCCACAATTGTTTGATGTCTTCGGGGACCATCCGCTTAACAATATATCTTTTTCCATTTCTTAGAGCGTTTCATGTCTGATATTTCACATTGTGTGCTTCTATTCAAGACTTTCGGCATAGATATACTCTACGCCCACCGCCAGCTAACAGCGGAGGAGAGTTTTATGGAGGTAAATATTGGGTTGTGTTTTCAATTGAAGGGAAGA
The DNA here is from genome assembly GCA_009660295.1 of Lophius piscatorius. Lineage (NCBI taxonomy): Eukaryota > Metazoa > Chordata > Actinopteri > Lophiiformes > Lophiidae > Lophius > Lophius piscatorius. Next base: position 133,467 of record VRLP01000345.1, read on the forward strand.
AATCAATGCCGACTGCCATCTGAAAATGGACTGGACACACACACACACACACACAGTTGAAGAATGATTTTCACAAGTAATATAGAAGAGGTGATGGCCCTGTGGGCAATAATCCTCTGCAGCTCTTCCGTGGAAGTACAGGCTAGATGTTTTCAAAGCCTCATCCTACAGCCCAAATGACACGGCCGACACACTGATAGACGCTCATAACAAAGACATAGAGCCGCTGATAGGATCCAGCATGAAAGCTTTGCCGCGCCCATACCAATCACTGATACAGATAATGGCCTATAAACTTCAAAGGGACACTGGGATGACAGTCAGTCAGGTACGAGGAAGTATGATGGATGGGGTTTGGCACAAACACGCCGAACGCAGCTGATCCTCTCAGCCGTGAATCTTTCCAGAGTCTGCGTCATTTAGGAAGTCTGATCCAATCTCAGTACATGTTGAATCTCGGAGACGTTTGTCGGAAACTAATGGCTAATTTTCATATTATTTAAATGAAACAAAACAACACAATATGTAGAAAACAAAACACCAAGATTTTTCATTTTAAGCAATTCGGAGCTGATGTTACCTGTCATAGAAGCTGTGGTTTAATCAAAAATAAGAATATTCTTATTATGCGGCTGATGTCTTGTATGATGGATGGCCTCCTGATTTCTCCTGTCTTTGTGTGTTTTTTATGATATCCTGTCATATCATGAAAACCCAGACAGCCTGAATACACAACAAATATTGGTTTTAAATAATAATGTTTCTTAATAAGCCAAAAATGTTATAAAAGTGTGAACTTAATAGCTAGTTGTGCCACCAACAAAAGCAAGTGAATGAATGAAGTGAATGAGTGTTTGATCTTTCTTGCATTAACCGATCCTTTCAGGTCCCACCACAACATCTGAATGGGGTTCAGGTCCAGACTATGACAAGGTAAATCCAAAACTTTTCATTAATTTTGAGCCGTTCAGAGGTGGACTCGCTCTTCCGCTTTTGGATCACAGTGTTGGTAAATGACCTAGAGACACTTGATTTTCAACTCACAGACTGATGACCCGACATTCTCATCCTGGTCCTGAAGCATCAAAAATCTCTGAGGGTCATAAAAGTGTGTTGGAGTGTGAGGAACGGGGCTGGTAGTGCAGGTCAAAGGTGGGTGTAGTCCAGCTGGAACCAGTTTGGTAGTTGTTTTTTTTTTCTTTAATTTCGTTTCTAAGGCCCAGTTAGTATTTGATAACTTCTTTATTAAATAAATACTCTTCTTATTTACGACTTCTACTTGAGGACCAACCACAGTCCAGTGTTAGATACAACAACACTACAAGCAAACAAGATGGGTTGAAATAAGTTTTCACAGTAAGTCATGATCAATATTGCACTACAAAACCAAATAAGTTGAGGTTAGTACAAAACCTATGTCGCCATCAATCACCTAAGAAAATTGAAGTGCCTGAAACACATTTTTAAAGTAATCTTTAATAAAAAACACATTTTAAGAAAACTCTTTGTTTTGATTTGTTTTTCTGAAACGTCTTAATTACTCTTAACATGATTGATTAAAGTGGAATCTAAATTAGCTAACAAAAGCTAAAAAGCATTATTTGCGGACTTTGTTTTACACTATTCAATTTCAAAATTGGATATTTCTGCAGCTAAACCTTTAGAGTGTCTGAATTTAACACTTTATTTCATGGATATATAATTTTCAAAGGGTTAATTTAAATCAAATTATAAATTCTCCAAACTGTAGAACTTTAATCATCTATTCAACACATCGTATAGAATTCAACAGCTGCATCATTCGCAAACAAGTCTATATTAGACAAAAATGATGAGTGTGACGAACGCAAAGGGCAGCAAAAAGTTATTGGAATTTTCAGGTTAATAAAAAATCAAAACAAATTCATTACCCTAGTCATTCTAAATAATCAATCTGAACATTTTGGTTTAAAGTGTCAGCAGATTGTGTATGAGTTAATTTCCTCAGTTACAGAGGATGAGCTCTTCTTTCTAAAGTCTTTCACTTCAAATTCCAGTCCTTCAGAGAAAAACCAACACACACACACACACACACACACCAAAAACCAGACACTGGCGGTTATGCGGCAGGCTGAAAACTCAGGCAAGTAGATGAATGAGTAGACTTTGGCACAAAATGGCAGCCTCTGCTGTAGGCTCTCGCTTCCATATGTGCCGGGGCAGCTAAGGTGCAACACTGGCATCTGTGTGTCGTTATCAAAGGACACAGGCCGAGAGGAGCAGTTATCCCAGGCCCGACGGCTCAGAAACTCACTCCTCCTCCTATGCCTCCTCACTTTTGTGAGTCCTCCTCTCTGAAACTTTTCTCCCTGAATCTCCATATCTCAGCCATTTCTTCAGCACACCTTCGTCTCCATCTCTGCTCCCGGGGGAGACCGCCGTTCCCTGCAGCTCCCCCTGTGCCTCTGCTGAGATGACATCCATCATGTCAGGAGGGGGTTCTTATTGTTCTACTTCTCGCCATCTCTGCCGCTTGTGCAACTTTACGCGCTGCTGTGTGCCTCTGCATATTAAAGAGCGAGCGACTGCATGCGTGTTTAGGAACGAAGCGGCGAGCGGGTACGAGGAATGATGGAGGGAGCCGTACCGCTCGAGCCTGTTCCTGTTCAAAGGGTTAATAAAGAGCCACAGAGTCTCTCCCTCTAGGCACAACACTTCTACCTGGGGTTAAACTGAAAATGACGCACAGCGATTCATGTGATTGACAGCTCATGAGCGGGAACACCATGTTTCTTTTGGTTGGGCTGTCCCTGGAGCTTTTAAAAAAACACCCACAGCCACAAGCATTCCTGTCAGTGGTTCCAGTGGAACGTGCATCTTTAATACAGTCGTCAAAGTTTCAAACGGCCAGGATACTGTGTGGATTCTTGTATATCCTGCTGACTGTCAATGCTTTAACCTTCGGAATGAATCAGAATAACCTCAGTCTGATCAATTCCAAGAGCTCTAATTTTCCCCCACACTTCCGGCGTGAATGACTGTGCAGACATTATCAGGTTTGTTGAAAAGCAATTTTTCCTTCCTTATTACTATTATAATTATTGCACTGATGAGCTGTCTCTCCACAAAAGCATAACAAGGCGGAAACATCATCTCCGATAATCACAGCAGCAACGAGTCGACGGTTGGAGGAGATGACCTGTTGTGCTCGTAATAGAGAGGGTAATCAGTGGCAGCGTTTACGAGCACATCAGTATCCTGGTATTGGAATCTGCTTATTCATATATACCTGTATGCATAGTTCATATTCGTAACTCGGTTACTGATTGTAGCTATAAAAAAAATAAGGGGCCTATGCCGTCGTCCCTCGCCAGCAATGCTATTTCCCCGATAAAGTCCAAAAATACACGGTGTTGAACAAGCAATCCCATTGATAGAACTCCTAAAATTGAATGTGAACTTATGTCAGGAGAACCATGTTTTTTTCGTAAAAAAAAAAAAAAAAAAAAAATATGATCTATTATAGTTAATGTGATATTTATTGGACAGATCTCCTCGAGTCGATCCATCTGCACCAAATCTGGACCCAATTGAAGCCAGAGAGAAGAAGTTTTTTTTGTAAATAGCTCCCTCTAGTGAGTAAAAAATGAACTATTACACTAAAGCACAATGCATGCTAGATAGATCTCCTCGAGACAATCCACACGTACCAAATCGGAGCAATCTTTGAGTAATTATGGCTTGGAAACTTTTGGAGGTAAAACTCCCCTTTTTGTTGGAAATCTAGAACCAACTTTCCCCAAATCAATCCAGTTCTTCCTCTCACTAAGGTCTATGTGGGTATAACATTCGAAAATGATTTTAAAAGGAAAAGTTTTAGATTTCGTGCTAATATGACCAATCAGCGGCGGTGGACGATTCCATACTGACATTCCAGACATTTCAGGGATATGAGACCACCGGGGTTTAGAGCGGGATCTATTTAAGGATGGCCATTTTCAGATATGATTTATTCTCTCTCGACAAACGATACGAAACATATCCTCAATTATGGCCGCCGTCACTCTGACACAAGATGGGATCTACCCCAGGACACGGACGAGGTCAGCTGTATTAAGACAGAGAGATGTGACCGGTGGGAGATGGTCGTCATGACATACATCAGTAACGGAAAAAAAGAGAGTAACCTTTTGTATGAGTAGAGTGTTCTTTTATCCGCAATGTGAAACAGTTGTGTTTGGTGTTTTATTAGTTTTTACAATCAAGCTTTTCATTTAAGTATATTTAATCCTTTCATAAACTTAAGACAAAACTCGGAAGTAGGGCGCTTATCCTGCGTTCGCCAAGGTGTGTTCATTTTCTGTTAGGTCACTCTGGCCCTGTCAGAAACCAGGATAAGACGTATACCTGTAAAAAAAACCACTGGTCCTTTGGTTGGAGGAACCAGATTTCTAAAAATCAAGATAAGATCTTATCCCGGTCACTGAGACCAGGCAGGATAAGATGCACAAACCCAAGTACCAAAGCCGCCATAAACCCGAGAATAACCGTGTTACTGATGTGAATCTAAATGCAGTCGGTGTTACTTTGTTGTTGTTGTTGTTTGAGCCGAGGGCGTTGATGTGTCAAACAAAACAGAGCTCAAATTTCTCAAAGTGGAATCACTCATCCAGGATTTGCCCAGGTGTTGAAATTCATCTCTTGAAAAGGTAAAGCAGGTCAAACTCAGATCCACAAACCAAAATCCAGTGAGGCGGACGCACAACTTAGCCATGCAAAGCTCAGCTGAAGATGACAGACTGGAACTGTTAGAAACACTGCTGGAGCCATGCAGGTAGGGCGAGGAACCTGTCCTCTGATACAAGACCAGCAATCCTTGAGACTTCTTACAAAACCAGTTCTAAGAAATCATCAGAACCGACTTAAAATCCTGTTAAGTTCATAACACTCCGAACACTTTAACCCATTTGTCAAATACTAGTATTTTCCTCCTACAACTAATTGCGATTAATTACTGTTTATTCTTGTCAATAACACTGTTGGATTTTTATAAATGATTGGCACAACTGATATTTTACACTTTAGTTAAAATACCAGTAAAATACAGTTTCAATTTTCATGAGTGCAATTGGTTATTTTCAAAGAAAAAAAGGTTTTACTTAGATTTTTGCATTCGACCTATGCTGTCGACCCTGACAGCAAGGGTGTGTCTGCGAAAAAGTCCCCAATCCCCTGCGTTGTACATATAATCCCTGATTGCATTTTTTGTAAAAAAAAAAAAAAAAGCTTCTCGTAGTTAGTGAAATATAAACTATTAGAGTATGAAATATACAAGATAGCTCTCCTCAGGTCGATGGATTTGGAGTGTCCAAAAAAGATGTATTTTTCTCCCCAAGAACTAAAATAAGAATGATTAAAGTAAAACTTGATGTGTACAAGATGGATTTCCTCAAGTTGATTCATACGCACCAAATTCTGACTAAATCGGACCAATGCTTCAGAAATTAGAGAAGAGATCAAGCTCCCTCTAGTGTCAGAAATATCAAACCGATCTTTCCCAAAAATCTATCCAGTTCTTCTTCGCACTCAGGTCTACTGGAGAACAAAAATGGAAAATGATACAAAAAACAGTTTTTGAGTTCTGTCCAGGAAAAACAGTTTTTGTCGTAAAAACAAAAAAAACCTTTACAGGATAGATCTCCTGGAGTCGAATCATATGCACCGAAATTTTAACTTAATTGAACCAACGGCTGAGGAATGATGACCGGAAAACTTTGGAGATAAAGTTCCACCAAGTATTCAAAAGTATACAATCCCCCTTTCCCAAAATTAATCCAGATCTTCCTCGCACCAAAGTCTATGTGTTTACAGAATTTTAAATTGATCCATGAAATGGCTTTTGTGTTATCGCGCTAACAAAGGATCTAATGTAACGATTCCATAATGTCCCAGACTTTTGAGGGATATTAATATCCTGCATTGAAGGATAGAATGAGAGCAGTAGAAATGAAACCAGGTTTCAGACTTAGACCATTTACCCAAATTTATTTAAATCATAATGTAGTAAGCAGTAAAATAAAGTAGTTATTAAACAGCTGATTTTACTACCTTTTTGTATAAAATCACACCAGTCTCTCATTTATTAGGTGACATCGCATCATCTATATTTCACGATGTACGAGTAGGATATATGTGCATGCATGTGATTGAATACTGATCTAACAATGTTGCATTTAAGAGCAGACACCACCGTTCAGGTCTCACTATCTTGCAGCGAGTCTTGCTGGTTATAATCTCTGGCTCAGAGATCAGCCCATCCCAGCAGAGGAGCGCTATCTGGCATCCCGTCCCCAGTCTAATCGGCCCTATCTGCATCCAACCACCTGGATGCCTCATCCCAAACACACATGCAAGCACGCAATTATCCTGCCAGAATGAGAAAGAGCATCAGTAGGAGAGGAGGAGGAGGAGGAGGATAAAAAAAAAGAAAAGAAGATACTAGTCGGTACTGCTTCAAAGGTGAGGTGCAGAGATGCAGTCAGAGGCAGTCATTATCTGCGGTTAGAGCCGTTGGTATCAGAACAGGAAGAAAAAGGCGAGGGAGGGTTTTAGAGTGAGGGAAATGAGACGTGTAACAAACTCAAAACACAGATCTGGATATTTCACTCTGAAAAGATGAGGTTCTGTGGGGACAACTGGAAAGGGCACAATTTCATCGGAACTACGTGATAATACATTGCAGGGATTTGATCCACCTTGGTGCGATCATGTGTCTGATTAGGTGCGAGCGAGGGAGAGAGAGAGAGAGGGAGTCTAAGTGATGGGATGATTAAGAGTCTCACTCAGCGGGTGGGTGGAGGAGAGTAATACCGGAGCGAGGAAACATGAAGGCAGGACGAAGCGTCTCGTGCTGCAAAAAAAACAACAGGTTGTGAAAATAATATTATTATGATGTTTGAAACACCTGGACGCAACCAAAGAAAAATGTTACCTATACATTATTGATCTTCAGTGAGTATGAGGGGTATGAGTATGCTGTGGGTCAAAAACACCTTTTACCTGTTGGCTTAGCCTTCACCCAAATAACAAATCCGTCAAATCTGGCCCCACCAGGAAGAGCGACCGCCGCCGACTTGCTTAAAGTGCTCTTGACAGCTGTACACAGACTGATCCTGAGAACTCACAGGGCCCGGTGTGGTCCCGCCTTAAGGAAGACGCCAAGTCGGATCTCAACACATCTGTCAAACCAGACAGCCTCAGCAGCAAGAGTCAGCCGAATAAAAAACATGGCCAACCCACACTAACAAACACACACACACACACACACACATACACACATAAAAACGAACAAATACACACAAAAACACACTAACAAACAAACACACATACAAACTAACAAATACACACACAAACACACTAACATAAATGCACAAACAGATACACTAACACATTAAAAAAGAAAGAACATACACACACACACACACACACACACACACGCGCACACACACACTATGTGTGTGTGTGCACACACTCAGAGAGTGGCTGACCGGTCTGCTGCAGGTAATTGACTACAAACATGATGGAGGCTCTATCCGTCCCGACGGACTTGCAAAGGAGAGCAAATGCACGCTGACGTACGCTCGTGCGCTCACGTACGTTCACCTACGCTCATGTCGCACACGTACGTTCACCTACGCTCATGTCGCACACGTACGTTCACCTACGCTCATGTCACTCATGTGTGCTCACGAGCAAAATTTTGCAAAATTTAGGAAAACACTTTCTTTATCATTATTATTTTTTTTATTTATTTGTTTAGTTTTTGCCAAATCCATTCTTGCAAAATCAACTTATTGATTAAAATGGACGGAAAATGGAAATTTATTTCCACAAGTCAAAATACAGATTTTGTTTAAGAATGACGTTAACTAATGGTTGTTTCTTTGACTAAATCCCAAGATAAAATAACTGAAGTGTTCCAGAATTGAAGAGAATCATCCCGGTTAAACCTCATCAGGTACCGATTCTGTACCTTTCTAACAGGTAAGTTTTTTTTAACAGGACATGCAGGACATGCAAGATGCAGACAAGCAGCTACAAAAGTGGACCAGTCTTCCGAGGTACAGAGATCAAACGCTTCTGGCTTACAGCTGGAGAGACAAACTATTCATACCACTTAAAGTTTTTCCGATTCTGTTCCCGTTTGGTGAAAATGATTCGACTGGAGGAGCTCTATCCCGTCTAATCCTATTTTACTCACTAGGTGGAGCATTTTTTCAGGAAAAACTAAATTCTTCGGACATAGCTTCCCGATCATTAGCCCGATTTAGTCCAAATTTAGTGCATTTGAATTTACTCAAGGAGATCTATATTTCTTTTTAACATTTCTTTCATAAGAATAAACAAAAAAATAGCAGAACAACGACGCTCCAGTTTCTGATTCTAAACAGCGAGACCGATTCCTGCAGCCAATAGAAGCCTGACTCAACCTCGATGCCGTGTTGACACACACATGCGGACACATCTATGTTAGTTTTAAGGAAGATATTCAACTCTATACTCAGGTCATCCATAACATTATGGATGACCTGAGATTCATATAATGAATGGGTTAACATTCATTATTTGATTATAATATCACCTGTCAGTGGATGGGATTTATTAAACAGGAAGTGAATGTTTGATTGGTATAGTTTATGTGCTGGAAAAAGAAAAATCTGGGGAAATAACCCCCCAAAAAACCCCCCCAGAGATCTAATGGAACTCCAATGGGTGCCCAAGGCTCAGGGGAAGAATGCCGGACTGTGCTTTCTGATCCCAGGGGAAAACTGCCGTTGATGTAAAGTCAAAAGTTTCTAGCTCGCTGCACCAACTGACCCGATCACATCACCTTTATTTCCTCTTTTTTTTCATTTAAAAACGTCCAGTTTGTTAATTTTCTAATTCGTAAAAATACGAAATATTATAAATGTTAATAAACTGACTCATAAATACTTGTGGGGGTGCCATGGGTTTTATTGGGGAATCTTCAGCACCCTCATTCTCCCCCCCCCAGGCTCTGGCTATGCAGACCCCCATCGTGACTTTCCGCCTCACATTCACACACGTCTGATTTGCATCTTTTACGACATCCGCTGCCATCTAAAAGGCGGGACAGAGAGACACCCCCCTCCCCCATTATGCATCCATCCTGCTCAAACAAAATGGTGTGGTGGAATGAAGGGGCGCCACAAGGCTTTATTAAATATGGTGTGTGAACGGGAGGAAAAACAATAAAATGAACTTTAAATTGACAAAACATAAAATGGGTTGTTTGAAAAAAAATAAATAAAAATGCTCTACATATTGTTTGGAAGTGATGTGCGCTGCTCGATCTGATGAAACCGTAGGAGGGTCTGTCACCCTCCTACGGTTTTATCAGAGTGTGCCATCATTCAGAGAGACGGCTGAATCTCTAAACAACCCCTCTCTCTCTCTCTCTGTCTCTCTCTCTCCCCCTTTGCACAGCGGGACGCCGCCAACCTCCGCTCCCCTCCAGCAACTAGCCCACCTAAAATAAAACAAAGATGGCACACTAACGCAAACACAGCCGAAATAAAGCTCAGGAGGCATAAGGAAGAAAGAGGAATGGGATGAATGATTTTGCAGTTTGACTTTTACTTTCAAATGTCTCGGTTATCTTTGTGTCCTCACCTCACCACGTTGCATCTTTAAAGGGTCTGGCAGAGGATGTTTATCAAAGACACCCCTCCAGCCTTACACGACACTCTGATTCTGAGGATACACCATTTTTTCGGCGGCTCCTCAAAACGGAACACAAATATGAGGTGATGCTTCTAAGTGACGGCACAACCTCTCTGGACTAATCAGTCTGACTTCAATGTAGTTGTTGTCAACCATTACTCCATTCCGCTACGTTTTGTCAGGTCATGGTCATGCGGTTTTCCTCTACCCATCAACATTCTCCAGCTTATCCAGGGGATCCGATGCATTCCCAGGCCCAGTTAGATATGCCCCTCAAGGGAGTTCTGGCTCTACCCCGGGGTCTCCTCCAAGTTGACTTGAAAACCCTGAAGGGGGGGCAACCTAATCATGCCTGAATCACTTCATCTTGCTCCTTTAAATGGGAAGGAGCAGCGACTCCACGCCGAGTTCCCTCCGGACATCCGAGCTCCTCACCCTTTCTACAAGGCTGAGCCCAGCCACCCTAGGGAGGAATCTAAATTCAGCACCTCGTACCCTTGACCTCATTCTTTTAGTCACGACCCAGAAATCATGACCATACACTCAAAAAATATTGAAGCCTAATATTTAAGACATTAGTATGTATTCAAATTACATGTTAAATTTCCAGGCATTTGTATGACATCATTTCAACATAGACAAACTAATAATAATAATATATTTTATTTATAGAGTGCTTCCCATAAGTAGTCAAAGTCGCTCTGATAATAAACTTAATGTAATGCATATTTGTCACTAAAAGATGATGAAACAAGTAAAATCTAGATTTCTACTAATCCTTACGTTTTTAAATCACTTCCCATTCAAAAAAAATGAAATTTCTATGCGAACCAATCTCAATAATTTTAACAAATTGAATGAAACTTAAATATGTGACATATTTAAAACCACGTGCATCATTGTTAACGGACACAATTTGATTGTTCTGTAAAAAGATTTAGGTTGATTCTATGAAAATCTGAATGAATACATTTGCAGAATACTGATTATTTAAACAAAAATGTAATTGATGCAAATATTTAAACTAAAACTATGCAAAGATTTTCTTTTTTTTTTTAAGCGTAGGTGAAGGTTGGAACGTTGATGGAGTATAAAGTGCAATCACTGTATATTTGCGTTTTTTAATCATATCATTAACATTGCTACAATTGCCAGTTTGCATCAGCCTCTAAATCCATTTTACTTTACAATCAGTGGGTTGTGATGTGTTTGAAAAGGTGCTATTCACATAAAGTTCGACTGACTGGTAACATTGTGTGTGTCATCTCCTGCCTTCAAGCTTTGTTTTTAGTCCTAAGTGAGCGCGACAATTCCTGTCTGTAGCATTCACAAACACACACGCACACACACCCACACACCGCATGCACCCTAAAGATCCTGAAAGAGCCTCTTTATAGACTCCAATTACGAGCCAAGAGGTAGGCAATTAAAATTCCCATCACAGGATAAAAAAGATTCTTAAGTGGCTGGGCTATAGTCCTGAAAAGTAGCTTGATGACTCTATTCATTTGGTGCCTGCTGAAGCCTCACCTTCCCATCACTTCTAATTAAGGAGGCAAAAAGGATCCAAACGTCTCCATGCACAGAGCTGGAGGCGGGGATCGGGGGGGGGGGAGACGCTGGAGAGGTGGGAAAGTGAAATAGAGGGCTATTAGATACTGGATGACAAAGAAGAAGAGGAGCGTTCCTTCAGCGGAGGAAGGAAACAAAACAAAACATTACTTTTTGCTGTCATTGATGAGGCTGAAATTAATTCTTGGCGATCACTATTCAAACAGTCAAAAGCGGAACTTATATTCAGGAAGCAGAGCTCTTTGAAAAGGTGTTACACAAAAGAGTCAGCGACAAACCCATCACTGTTTGGATGTTCTTATTATTTCCATTCCATCATTCAGACATTAAATAATCCTTTTTTCCCTGCAGAAAATGATAACCATCCAGCGGTGAACGTTGCTGCACTTCAGAGGAGTAGAATTTTTACATTATTTATGCTTTTTCACTCTTCCGTGTTTATTAGACAGCTTTAGACACAAGTTACTTTCCAGTCTTAAAAATAAAATAAACGCATTTAATGAGAATATCTACGAGTTCGTAGTGGATTTTGTTTTTTTGGATGGAGCCCTATGACATCATTTCGGTGTTGTTAGAAGTTCAACAGAGCTTCAGCCTCAAACGTCAAGACCCATATACAGGAATCTATCTTTACATCATTATTGACATAATTATTGAAAAAAATGACAGTCGGAAGAAATTATATCTCAGCCAAGGTCAAACAAACTTTATCGAAAATTGAATTTGCAGCAATGTCGTGAAACGCCGTAATTCACAATTCTAGAGAAAAGTGAAGAAAGAAAAAGAGAATCTAGAGCTGCTCCGATCTTAGAACCGTACAACAAATGAGTTGTGTGTATTCTAGCTTGTCAGACAAACTAACCTCTTCAGAACGTGAACCTTCTGCCCTGGTCCAAAACGTCCAATTAATTCAGTAAGATCAGAACCAAAACTAAACATAAGTCTGTAACCACCACATAAGGTGAGTTTAGTCATCAATGACTGCTATTTTAGAATATATATATACATATATATATATATATATATATATACACATATATACATGTATAACATGTTTTTGTATTTATCAATATACATTTTATGACTAATTTATAAGGACTGATGATTTTATTTAAATGATATAACGTTGTTTTTAACGTTTGTTTATTGCTTTTATTTTATTTATAGTAGCTTGTCCCTCCTATTGTCAGATACCTTCAATATGTTTATTCTGACATCTATCTCTCTAAGGTGAATTTATGGAGTGGTTGGGAGAAATAAAGTTATCAGAACTGAACTGAACATTTAAATATCGTTAATCCCGCCGACCCGGGATCTGGTATCTTTACGGTGGGTTTCCTCCTGTGGAGGTGAATTCCCCCACACCTGCGTCATGGCGGAGCTCCACATCTGAATGTCTTCCTCCAGTCACTTGCAGTATTTCTATTCCCCGCCCTCATACGACTCATGGCCAGATTATTCGTCACATCCAGCGCTAGATATCGGCTCCCCAAACATATACCCTTGTGAACTTGTTTTGTTGCTGACATTTCGTAAATGAATTTTATCTTTTTTATTTTGTGTTACGGTGCACATCCTTGATCCGCCCTTCTTCCCGTCAACCCTCAACCTGTCCTCCGCTTCAGTTGGATCCTGCAGTCAGCCATCCTCATTGTTTTGCAAACAAAACTTCATTTTGGACCTTTTTCCCAGGTAAATAATTAACCCCCAAATACGCCTCAGATTTTTTCATCAGGATCCATCCATTTAGAAATTCCTGAGAAATTATCCAAAAATGTTAAAAAAAAAAAAAAACTCAGCCCCTTCTTCCGATTACAGACTAAAATTGAACAGGACTATTCTGATCCAAGACTCAGCCTACTGCCGGGTTCTTGTAACGCGTTGAGCAGATTTTGTGAAATCCTGCTGACGGACCAACAAAAACCTGAATGGGCTAAAGGTGAAAACACAAAGGTGATAATAAAGTTTTTCATAGCAGGAACGATCCTTCAACACCTGGTTATTAAACCTTATAATAATATAGAATGACAGGATGGATAATATAATAGTGCAACAATTTTCAAAAGTAAAAGTATTTCCCGTGTAGCAATAATATTGTACTTAAACTTAAATAAAATACGATGATAATAATGAGGATGAAGTGTTTCCATAAAGCACAACTAAAGTTTCACTAAAGAAAATTATTTGAAAAAATTCCCAAATAATCCCAAGATTCTATCGCAATCCCCAAAATTCTGTTCTAGCATAAGAGCTTTCTTCTTCTGTGCTTTGCGCTATGTACCCTCTGCTGCTCGCCTCACCCTGCCTCGCTAGCTGCGAGCAGTCTTTGACTCTTTATCTTCCTCTTCTATTTCCTCCTCTTCATCTCTAGACCTGACGATCCTCTTCTCATCTCCTGACCTTTATACGCGCACCCCATCCTGTAAATGTACTCCTTATGCAATTTCCCCTGATATGTACTTAAAACACCCGATCTCTGCTGTGTTCAAACCCAAAAAAAAGTTTGGACTGCATGCACATCTTGTTTGAAGACATATATGTATTCTCGCTTTTGCTCTTCACATCACGGCTCCTTTACCCTACGCCCAGAAGGCAACCTGCTCACAATGCTACACCGTTCACCTCTCCCCATCCTCCACTTCTATATCCATCCCTCGCTCCTCTCCTCCTTTTATACGTTCATCTCTCAGGCCCATGTAACTCGGCGGGGACCGGCCATCTAAGGCTTGGGCCAGTAATCCTCTCAGGATATTGAAATGCCAATCCTTCCTCCGCCCTGACCCGCACCTCCACCCCATCTTTGCAGCCTTCCAGCATCCCTCTCTTCTTTTCTGCCTCAGCTAAAGCGCTTTGGATGTACCACTGGGGGCCGAGACATTCAACACAAGTGTGCTCGCTCATAAACATGCACAACCGCACACGCACACACACACACACACAGAAGCAAGATGTCATTACCACATCCTTTCTTGCACGAACACAAATCACGCATGAAGAAATGCACAGTGGCTGGCATGCAAAGATGGCACAGCACATACATGAAACACACACACACGCACACACACACACACGCACATGCATCCCTAATCCGAAGCAGGATAAGGGGCCCCATGAGCCCTGGGCAAAAATGATCCCCCATTTACCAAGCCCATAACCAATCTCCTCACGCAACCCCAGTCATGTTTCTATCCCCCCTCTCTTCCTTTTTATCCATCCCTCCATGCATTCTTGACACACGGAGCAAAACTCCCCCCCTTTCCCCTTGGTGGCCTGGAGACTCCTGATAAAACCCCATCTGTCTGTGAGAACTCCTCCACCGTGCACGTGCAAGAATCTGTTTTGAGAGGACTCTTTTAAAGAACTCCATTTGTATTTCATAAGGGATTTAAAATCTTAATCAATTTAAAAATGCAGTTTTGAGGCTTTTCATCCACTTGGAAGGAGAACCTGAGCATATGCATAAAAGCAAATTGACCCCGTGGATGTCCGAGTGTGTGTTTCGGGTTATTCTGGCTTTAATAGAACACCTTCTCATCCAGTCTCCGACTGCGCCCTTAAATCCTTTCTCGGGACTCAGCTGCCGGCTAAACCCCACCAGCTGCTGCTAACAAGCTTAGCGCGCCCCGAAAAAACAAATACGGTACAGTACGAGAAGATTGGGAGGGAGTTTCATAAATCAGCAGAGGTTAGGATGGATGAGGGCGGTGATGATTATATCTTGAAAACAGGTGGCTTGAGAAAGAGAAGATATAGCGGAAAAAATGGTTGTGGACGCAGAGGCGGGAGGTGGAGAGAAATTACCATCTAAGAATAGAGAGGTTACCGGCAGAGCAGGAGAGGATGTGATGGGGGAAATGAGAAAGGAAATAGAGGGTGGAATAAAAAGAGGGGACGGGGATGTGAAAGGGAGGGGTAGAAAAAGAGCAAAAAGTAATAAAGAGATGATGAGGTGGGGAGAGAGGATGTGTGTGTGTGCTTTGTTCCAAATCCCTGCTGCAGTATTGATAAAGGTCAGTGATTTTTGAGGGTGGGAAAGGAGGTACACACAAACACACACACATACACACACACACACATATATGGTCATGAGGATGAGGTCTGTGCTGAAGTATTTTCACCCACTCTGAACCTCACCTGGGTTTTTTTTTCCAAATGAATTTCTCTGCTGCATATGTAAAACAGCATTTCACAGCCCAAAGGGAAACCGAACACTTCCAGCCTCCCAAGATGCTCTGGAACTGGAAATGTGTTGAGAAACTCTGTTGAGGCTGTCACTACCTGTTTGAGTTTTGTTTTATTTAAAAAAAAGTTTATTCCTCCGTGCTGTGTCTTCAATTTTTCAGTTCCTGCCGTTGTTCTATTTTTCAGCAAGTGAAAGATTGCATTCGCTTGAGAAAAAGAAGGAACCTCCTCGAAGGTCGAATCCTAACATCCAAGAGGTTTCCTGAGGTTTCCTGGGGGGGGGGGGGGGGGGGGAGATGACGAGACTGCCATGTCAGATTTATTGCTCCACAATCCAATATTATAATAATTTTAGACTTGGCCATACTTGGACTTGGACTCATTTGTTGCAGCAGCAACAGTTTGAAATACACACATACAAAAACACAAGACCAAGATAAAAATATAAAAACAAAAATATAAAATATGCCATTAATTCTAATGGTATAGAGGGTGCTCTATGTAGAGTCCTTCCTTACTGATATATAATATATATATATATATCATGTATATATAAAAAAACACATTTAAAAACAGAAAAAAAATGAAAAAGAAGAAAAAGGAAAAAAAAGTGAAACTAAAATGCATAAACATATTATTTTCAGGGACTCAGCCTATTGGAATAAATTTGCATTGAGTTTTTATCAAGAAGCTTGGATTTTTCTCATGTTTATATTAACGATGCTGTCTAACTCCAACCAACATTAGAAATTTTCCCTGCCTGATTAAACCCAGAAGGTTCCTAACTTAAGCCCCTCAACATAGAAACGCATCCACCCCCCCGTTGACCCTGCAGGAGAACTGTCCGATGAGGGAAGCAGAAAAGAGGCTTTCGTGATCTTTAGCTGATGTGAATCATGCTCTGCTGGTCATAAGTGGAAACCGCCGGTCTAAAACCAAAGCAGACGGGTGATGGGTAAAGTGAGGAGAGGTAAGACACACGGGGAAAAAAAAAAATTCAACTGAACAAATCAAATACCATTTATAAAATCTCTCTCACACGCAGGGAGCAAAGCAGGCTTAAAATCCCGACACCAAAGTCAGTCTAAATCCTTCCTGACACAGAAAGTCCTCTGAAACCCCTGCAAACACACTCTGCTAACCCCTTGTCCAATCCCCCTGGATGACAGCGCTAGCAGGACGATTCACACCCTAATACCCCGTAATATCCACAACCCTACGCCATGACAACTGCTGACAAGACGGAAAGACAGGCAAGAGCAGATAAAAGACGGAAAGGTTGAAAGAGCCATGGGTTGAAAAAAAGAATCACCGCAGGTTTGTTCCATTCGGACTCAGAGTCCCTATGACCTTGTGGCTTTGAGCTTATAGCAAGCAGATAAATCCTCTTCAAATGCATTTTTAGCTTTGTTCCCAAAGCTGATAAACTATAGATCTGAAATGTGGCGTGGTTTTAGAAGACAGGATAACATCCAAAAATGTTATGGGTAAAAAAAAAACTATAATTCTTTGCTGTCATTCCGCGCAGCAAGGGTATATCTCCAAAAAGCCCCAAATCCCCTGTTTAACACTAGTAATCCCCCTGATTGAACCCAAATTAAATGCGAAGGGATGCCTGAAAAAAAGAACTTTTCGTTAAAGAAAGCTCATCCTAGTGAATAAAATACAATTACATCCCCCTAAAAGTCGTGAGTATTATTGAATTGTCATTCCTGCTGCCGCAGAATTTTGGTGTTAGCGCGATAACTCGAAAGATATTTCATGGATAAATTTCAAACTTCCTACACACATAGAACTTAGTATGAGGAAGAACTGGATTGATTTTAGGTTTTGGGTCCAAATTTGGTGCATAGTAATCAACTCGAGAAGATCTGTCCTGTAAAGATCATACTTTACCGTGGTTGTTTATTTTTTACTCACTAGGGGGAGCCTTTTCGCATGAAAAACACTGTTACCCGGACAGAACCGTTATTCATTTTCAAACTTTACACCCCATAGACCTTGTTATGAGGAAGAACTGGATTGATTTGGGGAAAGGTGGGTTTCTATATTTCTGACACTAGGGGGAGCTTTATCGACAAAAGTGATTGCATCATAATTTCCCAACCATTGATCCGATTTAGTCCATCTTTGGTGCATAGGAATTAACTCATGGAGATCTATCATGAATATTTCGTATTTCCCTCTAACTTTTCATATTTTACTTACTAGGTTGACCTTTTTTGTTACGAAAAAAACACTGTGGACATATCGTCACATTTAATAGAAGTTCAATCAGGTGGGATTTCATTGGGGATATACAGCATAAATCTAGTTTATTAGAGTGAAATATAAGATAGATGTCATTGATTTGATTCATATTCACCAAATTTGGACTAAATCGGACCAACGGTGAAGAAGTAATGTCTAAAATAACTAGAAGCGTTACTACACCCTTAATTTGCCGGGTCGACCTAAATTCAACTAAAATAATACATTTCAGGAAATCTTAGCAATAAAAGTTGTTTCTATTAGTTATTCCGGAATCTTTGAAGTTCATAAAAATAAGATTAGGCATTCAAAAGTAGTGCAAAATCTTACAATGATTGTGGTGCAAACCCACAATCACACAGAGTTATCCTCTAGCCTCTTACTTGCTCCTGATGTCCACTTTGGGCCCGGTCCACCCATTCACAAAAAACACTTTGAATATAAATCCACAAAAACTCATCCTTCTTTATCAAGACAGAGACATAATCTCAGCCTTTAACCCTATTTTTAACACACAGACGAGGCGCATGCTTTTATGCTCCCTTCATCACAGGAAGGATCTTTTCGCCATCACAAGTAAACCATGTTAGCACGCTTGAAGCTAACCAGAGACGCGGGCTGAGTACTACTGCAGTCATGTGACTCCATTCTCTGTCCTCCATTCATCAGTCAGTGCTTTCCACACACCTTTTTTCCAATTAGTGGCAGTAACATACTTTGTCATTCCTACTTGCTTCGTTGCACAGCAACTTCCAGTCATGTTGCTTTGGTACTGAATGAATTTACTCCATTGTGTTCTACATTATTATAATTTCACGCACCGTGTCCAAATAAAGAGTTTACAAAAAAGGAGAACAAGCATTTTTGTCTTCATTAACGCGTTTAAGAAGTATGACAGGTAAATGAATGCGTGCATTTAATTCAAATAAGGGGTAAGGGATTAAACCAGAATGTGTTGTTGAACATTTTGTGTGCGTGTGTGTGTGTGAGTGTTTGTGTGTGTGTGGTCTTTTCACACCTGAGCTACTTGAAATAGTTCTGATGTGGAGCTGGTAGACAGGGCTACTTGGCAAAGGGCTTTTTCTCGTCTCTGGCTAATGGCCTGCTGAAGACCTGCTGATGAAAATGAGATTACCTCCACCTGTGACACTTGTGCTTGTGCTGGGTCACTGTCAGTTTGGGGGAATAGTGTGTGTGCGGCTCTGAGCATACACACAAATGGAAATTGAGGTGAACAATGTGCATCTGAATGCCTCTTTATGTTTGTACACTAAAAAAGGAAAAAGGAGAGGGAAATTTGCTGGCTATAACATTTACTCATGTGTCATATTTAAATATATATTATTAATATATAATTAAATTTTCAATAGATAAAAATTATGAAATTCTTTAATTTTACTAGATTAAATAAAGTTGACCTGAAGCGATATAATCGAGTTTTTCTTGTTTTGCGTCCACTCTAGTTTGCTTTATGGAAAATTTAAACTCTGTTACCATTCACAGTGAACTGATATTCTTCGGATTAAATCAAATAAATCATGGAAAATAGTTCAACATAACTGCATAGGTTCGTTTCAGCAGAAAGCAACTCTGTTGGTCCAACTTAATATATTTGGGTTAGATAGACTCGATTTAGTGAAATGATTTTACTCATTTAAAAGTAGTTGAAACAACACTATTAAATAAAGTAGGACCTATTCCAGGTAAGAACATTGAATCAACATTGAATCAACCCTAATTGGTCATTAAGTTTGACCAAAATAACTACTTACTATTCAAATAAACCCAATTTTTGCTGTTGGAAATTGTTTCCATGACTTCTCTTTGTTGACTCTAGTTGATTTACTCCTTAATATGTGGGGATCTACACCACCTATATACAAATATAGAGGTCCTTGTTCGTCTGATGGTGGAGATTATGAAAAAAGAAACATTTCACTGCAAAAAAAGAAATTCCAAGAAACATTCTCTGGGAGATTTATGATTGTCTTGAGAGAAAAAATAAAATGTACCTAACTTTGAATTTATTAGCGATTTCAGCTATTTCTACTAAAATTGAGCTAGATTTAACCAGCAGCAAGGTATGAGGGTTAACATTATTTGAAGATATTGTAACAACAATTTATCCTGAGAGTCAGACCACTTTTTGTCCCGATTTTTCAATTTAAGAATTTTATGAAATGACAATATTTTAACACAAACTGAAAAATTATTTTCATTGTTAATTAGAGCAGCTGCTTCTCATTATTTCTATGAAAAGAAAAACAAAGTCTAGTCTAGTCGACACAATACAAACAGAATGATCACGGCTCACAAACACATGACAAGAATTGAAACACAAAAGACACTAAAATATTCTTTATAACTATTTCATTTACATAAACTATAAACTGGACACAGTTTGGTTAGCTTATGAATTTTGCCCCGTTTTGGGTGGGTTCTAGGCCGAATACAAGAGATTTTAATATATTAATAGATAAATTCAGATATATCACGCTTCCCTGATGTTACAAGAAGTTAATTGAGTTTTAGAGAACAGCACTTCATGTTCTTTTCCACAGAATATGTTTAATCTGCTGTTTCATCTAAAGTGATAACAAAACATTAAATCACAGAGCTGCAAAGTTCATCTTTTCCCTGCAGCCATTTTTTGGAAGTTGACGCAACAATAGCACACATATTAACATTGCACAATCCTCCTGGATGTTTTTAAATTGCGGCTGAGGATACAGAAAATGAGGATTAATGCAATGCAGGCTGACGAAAAAACTGGATTTATCCTTATCTGGCACATAATGTTTATTTCAGAATCATCCCAGTGGGCCGGATTGTCTCATTTGAGGTCATTGGCTTCATCTTTTTAGTAATTCAGTGTGACCTCATTGTGGCTCATGGATAATTGAAAAGGTAAAATCCCTCCCTCCGTGTGAATGTGCGACCGTGTGTGGTTATTTTTAGACTTGAAGCAGGAACTCACCGGGCAGGCTTGTTGACACGTTGACCTGCGTGTAGAACCTCTTGTTGGGCAGCAGCTCTGAAACGCCGTTCAACGCTTCCACGGTGAAAGTGTAGTTGGTGTTGGGGAGGAGGTTGACCACGGTCACCGTTCTCTCTGTCAGGCCCGCCTGCTGAGGAACGAACCCGACACTCGCCCCGCACGGCTCACACTGCCGCCCGACGCATCTCCGGCAGGCTACGCCGTAGGTCAGGTCTGCCCTGCCGCCCGTGTCAGAGGGTGCAGCCCATTCCAAGATCAGCGTGGACTGCTTCAGGGTGTAGACCAGGTCTTGAGGCGGGGAGGGAGGTCCTGGAGAGAAAAAAGAGTGATAGAGATACATTTTGGTGTACTGTAACAACATGGAATAAATTCAAATAATAGAAATAACTGTTGATAACAAATCAGATGTCAATAGTATATATACTGTGTATATATATATATACAGTATATATGTGTATAATATACATGTATACATATACATGTGTGTATACATACACATAGACTGACATATGTTCACACACATGCATACACAATACATAGATTAATACATATGTACGTATAATGTATATACACAAATAAAAAACACAAAAATGCATACTTGTGTATATACACATGCATTTATATATGTGTTTATGTACACATACACATTAACACACATACACTCACACACATATAAAGGTATGTACGTACACACACATCCATACTCACACCCACCCACATACAAACACACATATATATACAATTTATATATATTATTACGTATTATTATCTATGTATTTATAAACAGAACACACACACACACACACATACGTACAGTGGTAACAGCAGTATTATGCACTTTGTAAAAAGATCTCAAACAAAAGATACATGTGAAATCTTGCAATTTAAAAAAAAAATTGCTGCACGGTTTCATCCAGCAGCTCCAGCATCCTGTTCCTGAAGCCGGGTATTTTCCACATGACTGATGGACTGGGTGATACGATGTGATTGCATGAGCTCCGTTTACACATCAGGCTATGATAATCCCGCTTTATTCAGGATTCGGTGTCAAGGAATTAGTTTTGATGGAAACCGTTTCACCATTACGGGAATATGTAATTGAAAATGTGTAGGACTGCTGTGTGGCACTAGTGCATAGAGTATTATTATGGTCTGGCAATGTGGTACAAAAAGGCATTAGATTGGATTTTGGGGGGGGGGATGATTAATGGTGCAAACAGACAGAAAAGCGTTTGGGAATAAGCTAAAGAAAGCAGGTGTGTGCTAACTCTGCATCTTATGGATTACCGGGGACATTCCGTTCGTCTGAACACGTGGAGCCACAACCTTGACTAACAAGTTTATCCGTTATGAACTGATGGCAACAGTGCTGCAGGGAGTAAATCTTCAATTTGTCATCTGTAAATAAAGAGTGTTGCCATGGGTGAGGTGAGGTGATGTGTGAGTTATGATGTGCCCTACAAGCATCTCAAGAGAGCTGCCTAGAGTAATAAAAGCTTGTATGAACAATTTGAGATGAGATATTTCTCATACATAGATACATTTCACATAAAAACAACCACCACATCTGGAAAATGGAATATTTTTATGAACTCAATAACAAAGATGCCCCGACTAGTGGGAATGGATAGACCATAAGCTCCGTCATGAATTAAAAAACTGAAATAAAAATCAGCAAGCTAAAATATTGGCCTCTCAGAATTATGTCCAGCGGGTTTTGATGAGATGTGGATAGACTGTACCCCATTGCTGCACAATTTATCAAATATTCCATCACTATTTTGTCAGTCCTTCATTATATCGATGACGATTTTAGAGTGAAGGGGAATGTTACACAACCTAAAAGTTAAAAACATTGCCTTGTTGATTTACTCTTTAGGTAAAGGTGCAGTATGTGAAATAAAGTCACATCTAGCTGTGGACTTTCAGATTGCAACCAGTATAACACATCAAAGGATCGTCATTGCGTAGATTATGAAATGAGGAGGTTCCTTTACGTAGATCTATTTAAAAATTGTATCCATTGTCCACAGATCCTTCATCTTAACGCAATAACTGGAAAACCATTCTGTGGATTATTTTCAATTTTAATACCCCCCATAGACTCTAGTGTGAGGAAGAACTGAACTGATTCTGGAAAGGCCGGTTGTATATTACCTACACCAGGGGGAGCTTTAACTCCAAAAGTTTTCAAGCTATAATTTCTCAACCGTTGTTCCAATTTAGTCCAAATTTGGTGCATATGAATCGACCCGAGGGGATCTACCTTGCATACATCATATCTTTCTCTAATAGTTCATATTTTACCCACTAGGGGGAAGCTGTTTTAACAAAAACAACACTGTTTTTCCGACATAACCTCACATTCAACTTGAGGAGTTCAATGAGGGCGATTGAACTCCTTGCGTGTTATGAAAGCGTAGGCGTAGTCTACTATTTGAACGTATTGGTTAAAGCTAAGAAAAGATAACTTAGATTATCATTTGTCGTGGCAGCTTACCCCCTTGAGGAGCATGAAACCTTGCTACCAGAGAAATTAAGCATGACAACAGACTCGTGAAACCAGTGTAATTCTACCCACATCAGTCCAACCCCAGCAAAGTCAATGTCTCGGTCCACGGCCCTATGATGCAGTGAGTTCCGGTCAGTCCTCACAATTTATCTATCAACGGTTTCACGAGTTGGGCGACATGTTCCCCTTGATGGCGAGGTTTCGGGCTCCTTTGCAAATTCTTCTCCTTAAATCATGAAAGTTATAAATAATTCCATTATTCAAACAGACCCATTTAACACGCTTCACTTTAACACGCTTCACTTTCACGTTTACTACTATTCCTCACGTATATTTATTTATATTTAGAAATCTTACCTATAACTAAATTAGGTGGACCAATTTAATTTTGATGCAAAAAAGTTTTTTATGCCAAAAGTTGCTCATTAGCAGGCGTTTAGAAGCAGAGTTCTTTATATGTGAGAATGCAATGAAACTTACATCAAAACTTACGTCACTTACATCTAGGAAAAATGATAAATAATGCGACATCCATCATACATAAAGATATATGGACTAGGTAAAATATAAATCACCCCATTATGACTAACTCCATGTCCTCCATGACTCACCCGTGCTTTCTCCTACCACTGGTCCTTGCACATGAGGCTAAAAAGAGCTTTGGTCCATTAAAGGCCATGTATTTTAGATGTGTCTGTGTGCGTGTGCCGTGCAATGAATAAGTGAAGGTGTGCTACTCTGTGCGTGTCATCAAACACGTCACGCACAGCTGTGTCCCGTTCTCAACACACACGTGGAGTTACATAAGCCAAGGGAGTGTGAGAGAACGCACACACACACACGTTGGCACAATATTATACATAGTCATTCGCTGTGGACCCAGCTGGGCGTTTTATTCCTATCTTTCTTTGCTTTCATGGCCTCGCACTCTTGAGGTTCTCCTTTTTGAGTTGGAGTACTGTTCATGCTGAACTGTATTGCATCCATCCTTCCCATTCTTTACAATCTGTCATCTATTCCCCTCCACTCAACTGAAGTCTCTCAAGTCTCGTTCATAAGCTACTGCAATGGGGAATATTTCCAAGAATCAAAATCTATCATTTTGCTTCTTCCCTGTATGAAAGCCAGTTACTGTGAACATGGATATTTATGTAATAGCGCATTCTACGCATAAACAAAGAGCTCGTTAGCATTTTTGGTCCTGCTCTCATGCTGAGTCAGCTGTAGAGGTCTTTGTGAGTCAAACACATATGGCCTTTACCGGAAATGACCTGCATTCACAGATAACATTTGGCCATGTTAGTGTAAACGCAAGCGGTTTATACACTATTCAATATGCCACATATGCACATATATATGCACATATACTGTAGATGTGACATTTTTTTAAGAGAAAGCATGTTATTTCTATTAAATCGACAATACATATTTTGGAATTATTGAAGCACATTATGTTGTTAAGAAATGAAGCACGGTCTAGGTTGATTTGGTTGATTAATAAATTACCAAATATCCCACAAAATCGTAAAATCTTACCCACTGACTGTTGCAATGGTAACAAGATAATCGACGTTACGTAATTCCCCTGTCAGTGGTTATTATGTTATGGCTGATCAGCAACTAAACGTAGCAAACAACCAAACACCCTCGTAAAGCCTGATGCTTAGTGAAGGATATAAGGATGCAACTCACCATGAAACAGCTAGATCAGGGGTTGAAAGCATTATAATGGAAAATTGTTCAAATGATTTTCATCTCCTGTTTAGCTCGTCTTTAATGTTTTCCAGCTGAAGGTTGTTCCCTCTTCATAAGGCTTGAATTTACTGTAAAGCCTTCTCCAGGTAAACTTAGGTTTGCTTTTCCTCCGTCCGTCATCTTTCCCTTCTTCGTTGTTATCATTTCGTCCCGTTATAATTTTCTTACCTCTTCCTCTTGTATTTCATTGTGAGCACACTATCTCATTAGGATTTTATTGACCAAATAGCGAGATCATTTTAGATTCAGACAGAAGAGCGGTCATTTTAGGCGCGTATTCAGCTGGAAAGGTAAGAAGTTCGACTTTTCTTACTTTACCCTAGGAATGAATAAGACCACATTGTGTCCAATCTGTGAATGACATGGTGGTAAAAATGTATTCTACATTAAGCAAAAAAGTTTCTCTTTACGCGTTTCTAACCTCTGCAAATCTGCTTGAATGCATTACAGAAGTAAACCGTATCCTGCAACTATTTTATTCTTGCTGGGCCTTTCACTTAAGAAAAAAAAAAATCCATTTGAATGGACATGCTTTGGGAAACATTATGCATTACTTTAATATTAATATTACTATAATTATGCTGCGCTCATTTCTGTCGCGGTCCTGTCGGCAGCCTGGTGCATGAAAAGAAACATCTCCCTTTTTTTATTTACTTCACTGCCAACAGTACATATTTAACTACAGGCTTTACAATGACAACTACAGAAACAGATATCATTAGTGGTGGTAATTACTCGTGTCAGGGACTATTATAAAAGACGAATCTCATTTGAAATAATGCAGACATGTACTCGCCCACCTCTTTCCACAAAAGTGGAGCCTGAGACAATGAGGGTCTATGTCAAAGGGACAGCGGTAGCTTCTATCTGTGGTAAACACATTAGCCTGAACACCTCTTAGGTATAAATGACAAAGAGAAAGGAATAAAACCACTCAAGGATTATTCTTTAATCGTCGAGATAATAAGGCGCACACATCACGCCTCTTTCATCCAGCAAAATCAGCCCTTTTCTTTTATAATTCATGATTCACCTGCTCCCCTCTTCCTCCACCCGCACCATGTGGTGGATTAGCCGAATCTGGGGATGATCATAATTACCGAATCGATTGTGCAATTAATGTGGTCATTAGTCGGCTATAAATGTTATCACACAGGGATCAGAGAGCTCAGCGATCGATATTGTAATCACACCCCTCGGTTGCAGTTAGCGTAGAAGCTAGCGCCATGCATGTATGTGTATGCACGCAACCAGGCGGCTGCACCGACCTCCTGACCTGCAGGTTTTACTGCCCTGAGCACTCCCTGGATATTAAGCACATTATTCCTCCATCTAATTACTGAGTTTTATCAATCAATCAATAGTGCTGCCCTGTATGGTCTTTGTCTTATCGGCCTTGTAGTGCATCTTCATCGGAGAGCGATTCATGTGCAAGTTGGGGTAGAGAAAAGGTAAGAGGTGAGGGATGAACGGATAATGCATAGACATCGGGGATGAGATTATATAGTACGTAGCTTGAGGAAAGAGGGATGGGATCTCAGTTTGACAGAGGGAAGAAGAATGAGGTGATAACACGCATGGGTGAATGGATGACGAGGAGGGAAAATGTGAGGGAGCAGACGGCGGAAAGAAGACCGATGAGTGGCCGAGTTAAGAAGACAGACGCTGGGGGGGTAGATGGAAGTGGTCAGGGGTCAAAAAGAAGGAGTGGGGAGGGGGTTAGGAGAAGATGCTGAGGTGAAATAGGGAGGGGCTGGGGGTGGGGGTAATGGATGTATGGTAGAAACCACCCTTTCCTCCGTAATGGCCGAGGAAAGGGTGGAGGAATGGGGGGGGGAAATGTAAAAGGTCATGCAGAGAGATGGAGAGGACGGCTGATGTTTTTTTTTTGGACGATGCATAATGGAGACCTAATGTTAGGAGAAGGGATGAGGGATGGGTGATTGATAAAAGGGATGAAATGGCTGCGGAAGACAAAAATATATGTCTTCCGCAGCCATAAATATGGGGGGTGTATGGACGGGTCAGGAAGGCAGAAAGACCACCTTAAAATACATGAATGGATGTTTAAGGTGGAGGGTATTTTCTTATGACCTATTTGGTCAAATGAAGACTGGATATATCTGATTTCTCTCCCAACTATCAAAATAAGAAACTTATTACTAAACTTCAAACAAAACCGGATATTTAAAAAATTTTTCTGACGCTAAAACAGTGAATTAAAAAAAAAAAAGAGAGTAGCAAGACAAATGTTACTTTGGAGCAAAGACATTCCTCCAGCCTGCAGCTGTGAAAAGGGACAAGAAGTATTTGTTCCTGGTTGACAATCTAAAATGATTGAAAAAATAAAACAGGACATAAGATATTAGAGGAGGGGTATAAAGGGTGAAGGACAGGTGAAGGTTGGGGGAGATGAGACATTGGAATAGGGGTGAAGAGGAGGTGCCGGTGATGGGGGAATGAAGATGGATGTTTGTCTGGAGACCGGGAGGAGGTGGGTCAGATGAAGAGAAGATGGAAATTGGAAGGATGAAAGGGAGCAGGATGAAGGATGGATAAAACCACCGAGAGAAAAAAAGGTCTTTAAAGTCATGAGGGCAAATGGCAAGAGGAGATATATGAGACGGGGGGGGGGGTGAGATAACGATTGCAGACATGAAATGAATCACTTAATGCAAAGAGGTAGACATGAGGCAATACAATGCCAGAATTGTGTTAGTTAAATTCAACATAACTGTGTTCTTTACATGCTTAATATTTGAGTTCAGTAAAATCTAAATAATGATGTCTGCATTACATGACTTTTTTTATGTTAAAACAACCACATAATTGCAACTTTGATGATTAAAACAAGGCAGTTTCAATTCAAAATAACTGTGTTTAGTACAAGTAACATAACTGCTGTTCTGTTGACTGTTCAGTCAAAGAATTGTGATTTTTTTTTTGTTACATTACTTCTTAATATTGAAAAAATTAAGCACTAGGCAATTTGATTGCCTTTTAAAAACTAGGCCAGCGAATTATTCCCAAAAAGCCCCCAATCTCCTGCGCTGTACAAGCAATCCTCCTCATTGAACTACTTAAATTAAATGCAAAGTTTAAAGAAACTTATTTTTCATTAAAAGAGCTCCCTATTGATTAAAATATGACGTAGAAGTCAATTCATATACCCCAAATTTGGACTAAATCTGACCAATAGTTGATAAATTATTGCGATATGGAGATAAAGCTCCCCCTATACAACAGAAAAAAATCAATCCAGTTCTTCTTTTCCACTAAAGTCTATGTTGGTATGAAGTTGAAAAATGATCCATGAAACAGTTTTTGAGTTATCGCGTTAACACGATGGATCTGCAGCAGAGGTTTATTCACATCACTGGATTTAGTGACGAACATCTAACCTGGTTTATTCACCTCACTGGATTTAGTGACGAACATCTAACCCTGCTTATTCACCTCACTGGATTTAGTGACGAACATCTAACCCTGCTTATTCACCTCACTGGATTTAGTGACGAACATCTAACCTGGTTTATTCACATCACTGGATTTAGTGACGAGCATATAACCTGGTTTATTCACATCACTGGATTTAGTGACAAACATATAACCTGGTTTATTCACATCACTGGATTTAGTGAAGAACATATAACCTGGTTTATTCTATTCAACATAACTGCATGATAAAGCACTTAAAAACATTTTTTGGTGGGTCAAAGCATTGTGGATTAATAACTTTTTAAACTCCCATTTTAAAAAGTAAAAAAAGAAAATTCCCATTTTTTTCAGCTTATTTTTGTGGGAAAGGTTGCCATTATTAAGTTCAGTTAATGGAGTGTCTTGGAGTGTACAAGCAAATATATGTAATCTCATTACTTGTGCATGGCGCTGAGGGTGTGTCCAGCGGGGTTCTGAAGTGGTCCTCCTCACACACACACAGCACAGATCCTTCCTCCTCAGCGACACTGTTGGCCGGGCAAGGAAAACACTCCTGCTGCCTGGAAGACATCTTGTAGGAACCAACGGGACACGCTGGAATAGAACAAACAGAAACAAAATCCATTACGACACATCCAAGAAATAGGATCTGGTGTGAACAATTCTCTTCGAGGAGATTCCTGCAGAGGGAACAGAAACCAAACATAGAAAGAAATTCCTTCAGCTCTTATGGTAATGTAAGGCCATTATGCAATTTCAATATCTTTCCAGAGAAATCTTAAGCGTCCTGCTGAGCAGAGCGGCGTTTTGAAGCCCATCAAAAAAGCTTTAATCTCCCTTAAAATGTATGAAAGAGAGGAAATTAAGCATGAATGGAGAAAACACAGAACGCCAACTTTTCCGCAGGGCAGAGACGAGATTAAAGATACCATTCAGGGAGACTCGGCTGGATCCATCCAACGACTAGGCTTATGCTGTCGTCCCCGACAGCAAGGGTATATCCCCGAAAAGACCCCAATCCTGCGCGTTGTGCAAGCATTTCCCCGATTGAACTTTTCAAATTTAATATGAGGTAACAGCCACAATATATTTAGTAAAAAAAAGGTCAAAATTGGACTCGGATCAGGAAATTATGGTGCGAAAATTTTTGGAGATAAAGTTCCCCCTAGTGTCCGAAATATACAACCCACCTTTCCCAAAATCAATCCAGTTCTTCCTCGCATTAATATCTATTCGGGTAACAGTGTTTATCATGAGAAAAGCTCACCCTAGTGAGTAAAATATGAATTACTAGAGTAAAGTGGCTTACGAGAAGACATTTAGAGGATATATCTCCCCGAGTCGATTCATATGCACCGACGTTGGACTAAATCGGACTAAGGAATACAAAAACAATGTCCAAAAACTATATTTTGGGGGAAAAGCTCCCCCTGGTGAGTAAAATAGATCACAAGATACACAACACAGATCTTCTCAAGTCATTAAGTTTGGACTAAATCGGACAAACAGTTGAGAAATCAGGGCCTGAAATCTTTTGAAGATATGGCTCCCCCTAGCGTCGGATAAATATAACCGACCTTTCACAAAATCACCACAGTTCTTCACTGCAGTAAAGTCAATGTGGATATAAAATTAGGAAACGACCCATGAAATAGTTTTTGAGTTATTACACTAACACCGAGGATCTGTGGCAGAAGCGGTGGCAGCCACGACAATTCCATAATCCCCCCCCGACTTTTTCGGGGATTTAAAACATTGTGTACATTAACCTCGTCTAAAGGCTTCAAAGGCCGCTACTGCTCTGCTCCCGCTGGGAAAAGTGCAAACAAGCTAAGACAGTGCAAGACCCCTAATACTTTATTTCCTTCTCCACATGTATCACATTATTTGATGTGTCTCTCTTCGGCCGGTGACGCCAAACGGCACAGAGAGATTGAAAACGAGAGGCGAGAATCTGGATGAGGGTGATAAGAACCCGTGACCTTACACGCACAGCACACTAGAGTACACACACGCCATGTAGCCGAAGTTTATCAATGCATGTGTGACAAAGCGGCGCATGAAGACAGAATATAAAACAGGTGGATTTACGCTCTCCTCCTTTGCAGTTTGATTTTCCACTCGCCGTGCCTTTGCAGCAGGTGATAATGGGTGTGAAATCAGGGAGCCGGTTACCCCTCCATGCTCCAGTCTCCTCTCTGCTGGGACTGTATGCTAAACAGCTCTGCTATGCTTCCCTCTCTCTCTTTTCATTCTTCTGCTTTGCACAAAATTATGCCTTCCACACCGGCTTTTTTCCATCCCTTTTCCTTGTCTGTCTTTCATTTGCCTCAGCTCTCCCCTCTCCGATTAGAAAAACAAAAAAAAACGCTGTCAGGTTTACTTTTCGTTAGCTCCCCGGGTCTGAATGTCTAGAAGGAGAGGTTAAATAAATACAAGGACATCTAGATGGAGAGATAGATAACCTGATTAGCTGATATAAGAAAATAATAGACACAGCAGAGTTGAAGACTTCCACGGCACAGGATGTTTTGTTGTTTCCCTGCGTGAGGACACTTCAGGAGCAATCCGATTATTGGACGCCCACCAAAAACTAAAGGAAGTAACTTTAATGAAGTCAAGACAAGTAATCAAGCCTATCAGGAAGGTTTATTCAAGGCCATGTGTCAACCATTAGGAAGCGAACCAACCAAGCTGAATAAATCATTAGCCAGTCTAAGTCAGCTGTTTTATCACATTAAGCCAGAAGCCTCCATTTAAGCAGTCGGATCACAAAGTGGCTAAATCTTTTATGAGCGGCTGCATACATATCATTAACACCGAGTTAAAGATGTAAATGGATATGGAGGGAGCCTTCAGTCCAATACTCTACGTATCTCTTCGGAACATGAGGGGATTATTGACGACGATGAGACTGTGCAATACCACAGGAAATCATTGGGGGCACTGTTTCTCTCGGCCGACATGTCGTGGTGCATTTAATGTCCTCCCGGCACTTTCCGAGCAAAGCCCAAAGCCCCCTCTGCGATATATGTCTTTTATGGTGTAATAACTAAACTATTACATGTAGGAGAATTAAAAATAAAGAACTTTTTCCTTGCATTGATTTAATAGTAAAATGTTTTGGGACAACAAAACTGCACTGCATTGGATCTGTTACTGGCACTTGGACAATACGTGCAAAAAAGTAGCACCATATTAAGGATTTGCTGTCACCATGTGCAACAAGCTGGATGCTTCCATTTACCATATAGATTCTCTAGGTAAAAAACAGTTTTCATGATATCCTCTGTTTTCACTCAACTGCAAAGGGCGAATAACTAAATACTGGGAATTTCTTACTTGGCACAAGGTTGTTCAAAATGGTCCGTAAACATCAAGTTATTACCCCTTTTTGTCGGTGTTGTTCCCAAGGTCCCCCATGAGTCCCATTAAGATACGTCTTTCACTTAATGTTGGTAAATAGGCTATGTTAAAGTGATACTATTTGAACGTAATAATTATAATATCAATTATAATAATAATTTTACTTCACATGTTGACAAGGAGTGGTGGGCGGCCCGCCTCGGGAGAGGAGGTTTCAGGGTCCTGCTCAGGGAACCACGGCTTGTTCTGTCAGGGGCTGGGTTTGAACCCATGTCTCCGGGTTGAGGGATATGAATGTTCTTAATAAAGTAAAATTATTAAAAACATATTCATGTGTTT
Source organism: Lophius piscatorius (assembly GCA_009660295.1). NCBI lineage: Eukaryota > Metazoa > Chordata > Actinopteri > Lophiiformes > Lophiidae > Lophius > Lophius piscatorius. The sequence continues at coordinate 165,602 of VRLP01000345.1, forward strand.
AAAGCGTATTTGATAAAACATTAATTCCATGACTTAAGTGATACTGAAGTGACTGAAGTGATATTTATTTGCAGTGTTGGCATATATAGTAGAACATGTTGGATTGGGTTACGTTTTGTTCAATCAAATAAATTCACATAACATAAATAAGACCAATATGCGTCTAGTAAGGTGACAAAAGCATGGTGACATTTGCTCAGAAACACTTAATAATAATTTGTTTTCTAGTCTATTTCCTTCTTCTTTTTTTTTAAAGTTTAGTAGGACTGGTTGCCATACCTGAATTAGTGAAATATGATGTTTTATTACTTAGCGTGTACAATCGCCATCGTTCTTATCGTCTAAGCTTTTTCCTTTCTCGCTGGCCTCTCGCGGATGCATCGATGTCAACGTAAAGCACACATGCAACTATTTGAGCGTTGATGAATGCACCATTTGAAATGATTATATTGCTACTGAAAACAAACACAACGAACACATCCTCCACTGTCTGAGTCACATCTTTGTAATCTTTATAATCTTCGACCGCCACTAATATCCTCCATAAAGGCTGTGATTAGCTTAACGCTCTCTGCAGAACGGCCAATCAAGAGAGCAGAACATCGACTAGAGTTTCTTTATAGAGAAAGACGCAAGGGCATCTGCCCCAGCTGTATCATACCATAATGCATTACATTGGAGTGCATTAGGTGTAAAACAGTAAAAATGCCAAGCCCCCAAAATGCTTTTGGTTTAAGACATAATCCCTAATAATGGTGGAGACACCTCTTTAACTCGACGCCTTCGTACAAAAAGGCCTGTCATCATACATCGATTAGACGGCCTCATCAGCCTCTCCTGGATCAGAGCAGAGTGAGAGTGCTTTGCTCCGGTGTACACGTGTGTGTGTGTGTGTGTGTGTGTGTGTGTGTGTGTGTGTGTGTGTGTGTGTGTGTGCCTGTGAGCGGTGCATCCCAGGCTGTAAGAACCTTGTAATCGACTTTCTAATATCTGCCATTACACGGAGAAAAGCCTCTCGCTTTCAGCTCCCAGCACAGCCAAGCAAGGGGACAGAAACACACACTCACTCTCAAGTGGCTCTTTGTTCCTGACCATGCTGCAACTATCGTTCTCACACCACAGCAAGGATATCAAGCCTGAATAGTGGCCAAATCAAGGCAAAATTATGCACGGATCTCTGGGAGCAGAGATATATTTTTTTCTTTTTTTTCTTCACATCTCTTCCCATTCATTTGTGGATGCACTTTTTGCCGGCCCACCTTGTGAAACGTGTGTGTCTGATGATAGGGGTGCATCAAGACAATATGTGCAGCTCTGATAACAAAAAGAAGCTGGCTTTTGCACGCTGCCCATCATTCTCCACGGCGAGGCATCATCCGAAGGAACGCCAGCAGTCAATGCCAGGAAAGGTCATATCAGACAAAAACGGTCCAGCTGCCATCTGCCAATGTGAGAATGTGGAATCTCTGCATTGCTTTCAACAGCGAGGAGAAAGTTGCTTGCAAGGAAGGACGCTCTGCTGATTTGAAGACTTGCTCTTTTTTTTTAATACCTTTCAATTAACAACGCATATACGTTCAACTGGAGAGTCCGAGAGGGGAGAGAGGGGGAAGTTAGAGAGATAGAGACAGAAGGAGAGATCTAACCAGGGCAGCTGGCAAACCAACTGATCAATTTGTCCTACGTGCCAACAGGGAGTCTCTATTAAATTGAACATGACAGGTTCCCAGGAATGTTGGTGGTTCTGGGGCCGGGTTCCCGGATGTACCGAGCCCCGGATCATGGCCGCATCTACTGCCGAGGCGCTGCTCGACGCCATTTTTTTTACTGCTATCACTAACAATCCTATATCCAATACTAATTACCACTGCTACTATTGTAAATGTATATTGTAGTACCACTACTACTGTATGTACTGTAATACATGACCACATACCATCATCATTGCTAGAACTGTATACAACACGTTTATTGTTGCTGATCTGCTCTGTAACACCAAGATATACCGCACGTCTGTCCGTCCTGGAAGAGGGATCCCTCCTCTGCGTCACTTCTTGAGGTTTATTCCCTTTTTTTCTGTGATGAAAGGGTTTTTTGGGGGAGTTGTTCCTTACCTGGACCGAGGGTCTACAGACGATGACAGACAGATTGGAAAGCCCATCGAGGCAAAAAGTGTTTTGGGATTTTGAGCTACACAAATGAAATTGACTTCACACACACACACACACACACACACACACACACACACACACACATCTTTAGAACTTTCTTCGGGTGTAATAATATATTTATTACTTGCAAGGTCCTATAAACAACCATTCGTACTTCATCTTTGTATAAAAATAGACATGTCAATTTTAATTTGTTGTGTTTTCCATGAATTGTGCCACACTGTCCCCAATGATTTCCAATTGTACTGCTTATTTTCATTTGTATACGAATTTCGCTGTTGAGCATCAAAGGGCCTTTACAATGAGGCCGGATAACAAACGCTGCAAGGGAATAAAACGCACTGACAGACAGATGTGCGGCTATTCACTGTGGGGAAAAAAAGGACATTAAACAAGATGAGAGAGTGGACTACTGGAGCTTGACGGGGGGAAATTACAAATCTGTAACACAGATCAGAAGATGGGTTTATATTTTTTATAAAACCCCCTTCTTTTTAATGAAAAAAATCTGAAGAAAATCCTAAACAGAAATAAAATATTGCGAGTAAACAGCCCCTTCTGTATGAGAAAGGTCTTTTCCAATTGAGATTGAATTAATTTGTAGGGGGGGGGAGTGTTGTACTCCCGGAATGACCTTCAGAAAAAGCAACCGCCGCATGTAAACGGTGGAAAGGAATAATAACTGGTGAGCGGATGGTTTGCTTTTGATACAAACTCTCCAGAAATTAAGTGAAAAAATTAATAAATAATGTGCCTTAAAAACAAGAAAAACCGTTAGGAGCAGTAACAGACCGACGCCGTGAACAAACTAAAAACCGCTGGGAATTTTTTCGAAGATGACATTCATCAGGACTAATCCCACAAAAACAAAAGTGGATCAGAACCAACAAATTCACCTTTTATGCAACAATAAATACGGTGATTGAAGGGGAGGAAGACCTTTGTGAAAGTTTCTGACCAACAGAGGAACTGCATTTTCAGAATAAAAGCACCTGATAAGGAGTTTCCACTTTTACCGTTATGACGGATGATGGTGATGTCATTGTAACATTTCCAGTGAGTTTACCAAACAACATGGATTCACGAATAACTTAATGTCTTCTAATGTCATAATGATGCAACGTTAGTCGGAGTAAACCCACTCCGAGGTGCTGACAAGGCTCTGATGTGAATGCCTTTTCATCTCATTCCTTCTCTCTTTTTTTATTTCCAGTATGGAAGCAAACAAGGGTTATTGTCAATTTGTTTCTTCATTAAAAGTGTCCATGTAAACCCAGCAGGTAAGAGTGTGTGAGTTAGAGATTATCTATAGATATAGAACATATGCAACAGTCGCATTGCTCATAATAAATAGTTGCAAAGAGCTTATGGGTAAAATTTAAATCAGAACCAAATGGAAAACAAGATTTCCTTTATCTGATTTCCGCTGAATGAAAACAAAATATATACATCAAAACCTGGAACTTAAAGAACTCTCTTTCTTTAACTACTAAAAAAATAAAAGGACAAACGATCCACATTCAATCAAGAGCACATCTGACGTTAATAGACTCTTATCTCCCCCCCCGTTCTTTCTTTTCTCTAACCTTAAATGTACCCGTCTATAAACCATGAAGCCCTTAATACAATAAATGTGAGCAGTGAAACGTTTCTTTGCCTCCCTGACAGCTCACATTAATTAATATTAACATGCCCACTTAAAGATCAGCCTCCACGCTCAGACTGAGGTAAAAACACAAACCCGACAAACAGGTTTTCACCCGAACACACAATCAAAATGTAAAAACAACAAATGTTTTCTGGCCAGCGTCGCTAGATTATAAAAGGCAGAGAACAAAGCAAGAAGACAAAAGAGGTGTTGTCACGACAGAGAGACGAAAGAGCTGGGAAGTGATTTCAGCAGGTGGAAATCAATAATTCAAATGTTTTAATCCAGATCACTTCCTTTCTGTGAGGCTGATGCTGATTCTTTCAGCGGGTGGGCAGCAGCTCGAAACACGCATACAATGAAGGATGGGTATGTTTAGGTATAGCCGGTTGGTGCTAATTCTGAAACTTGGATGTGATCTTAAGGTACCCAGAAGAAGCTGCTTGAAGTTGGGCTGAAAAACCGGAAGCAGCTACCCCCATAACCCGGCATTTCATATAATCGGATCCCGGACAGAATAAAATTGGATTGGACATGACTGGATCAGAACAATATCTCTAAAAATATCTTCACATTTGCCTCCTTTAATCCAAATATAATGAAATAAGCAAGCACAATTTTGTATATATGCTTTCTCAGGCAGCACATATAAATTGTATAAGGTTCAGAGAAGATTAACATGGCCCATGAAAAGATAACACATAAATCCTTTAAGCATATCTTCATTTTGAGGTGGCTTTAGCTAAGAGGGTTGAGAGCAGTCAACCCACAATTGGAGGGGCTTCCCATTGTTCCTTAAGGGTGGGTCAAACGCAGAGAACAGAAATCAGAAATGTGTACTGTGTATAACTTTTATTTATGTCTTATGTCTAGATAAAGTCAACATTATCATTATTTTATTCCTGAAAAAATGTGGGACATTATGGAATCGTCTTCGCAGCGTTTGCCTCCGCCGCGGATCCTTCATGTTCATGTGATAACTCAAAAACTATCACATGGGTCATTTAAAAATTATACACCCACATGGACCATAATGCGAGGAAGGATTATATTGATTTTGGGAAAAGTCGGTTGTATATTTTTGCAACTAGGGAGACTTTATCTCCAAATGTTTTTGTAATAACTTCCTAACCTTTGGTCCGATTAAGTCCAAATTTGACGCATATGAGTCAACTGGGGGAGATCTATTTTACATACATCAATTTACTCAAACACTTCATATTTTACTCACTAGGGAGATCCTTTTTTTTTTAACGAAAAAACGTGTTTTTTGGATCTAACTTCCTAACCGTTGGTCGGATTAATCCAAATTTGCATATGAATCAGCCTAAGGAGATCTGTCTTGTATATTTAACATATTTTTCTCTAATAGATCATATATTAATCACTAGCTTTTCTACGAAAACACTGTAGAAAAGTGTTTTCATAACTTCACATTTAAATTGAGGAGTTCAATCAGGGGGATTGCTTGTCCAACCCTGAAGACTGGGGACTATTCCGGGACAACAGCATTCTAAATCACCATTGGACTGAAACTTCCGCATAATGATAATTAGAATGTAACGACAAGATACCAATATATTTTGTAGGTAAGAGTAAAAAGCAAGAACTGCAAGCAGCACAGAAGTCCAAAACATTTATAAATTGCTATTATGTTCTGCTGATCTGAGAAATGTACCAAAAGGAAAGAGAAAAACTGATCATGGTTGTTGTGCACACCAGATACTAACTTGTTTGCACAAGATTAATAGACAATCTATAAAGATCTTTAAGGGCTCTGTAGGATTCACTCCTTAATGAAAAATATAGTACAGGTTAACTGATTACTTTTTGATAGGTTACACATCAACAACACTGTGCAGGCCTTTATAAATAATCAATAAAGTTAACTGCTGAACAACTGTAAAAATCTCTGTTCTTAATTTGGAGACGCTGGTTTCATTTCTACTATATAATGGCTATAAAAATTTCAGATTTAACATCAGTGATTATTCAATGAGATGTGAAGATAGACCCATCAAAGGGGAAAACTTAATATTCTGCCACTTTAAGATTCTTAGTTATATATCATACTCATAACTCGAACGTGAGCAGCGAGAACAAGAGACGTTCACGCCAAGTTTAATACAAATCCAGCCGAGGCCTATGCTGTCGTCCCCCTACAGCAAGGGCGTATCCCCAAAAAGTCCCCGATCCCATGCTTTGTACAAGCTATCCCTCTGGCTGAACCCTTTAAAGTGAATGCAAATATATATCAACAGAAGTTTTTTTGAAAAAGCTCCTTCTAGTGAGTAAAATCCACACTATTACAGTAAAATACGGCACATGCAAGATAGATCTTAGACTCAATTCATATACATCAAACCAACAGTTAAAAAATTATGTCAGAAAACAGTATATTTCATGAAAAAAGTTCTCCTAGTGAGTGTGAATATGAAGCGCTCCCCCTTGTGTTTTTCACATAAGCTCCACCTGGTGCATAAAACATGCACTGCTAGATTAAACAATAATATTTAGACCACCAACTTCATCAAGTCAATTCATATGCACCTAATTTGGACCAAACGTTTGAAAATGTATTGCCGGAAAACTGTTGGAGATAAAGCTCCCCCTAGTGTAAACAATATACAACAGACCTTTCCCAAAATCAATCCAGTTCTTCCTCGCACTAAGGATTATGGGAGTATCCATGAAATCCTTTTTGAGTTATAGCCTTAATGATGATGATTCTGCAACATCCCAGACTTTTTGGGGATATAATAGGATATAAACCAAGAGCATTATTTGATAATATTGAGAGCCTGTATTCAGATCTTTGAAAGTCAGCATTGTTCATTATTTAGATATTATAAATTCATGAACAGGCTTTGGTCATAAGCTGACTTTGAGTGATTGATTGAAAAAAAAGAAAGAAGCTATTTCATTTGCACTGCATGCCACGTCATAACCCGGCTGTGACTGCAGCTGCTTTCTACATAAAACCTCGACTAACAGAATGAATCCCCGCCATCAACTGCAAGTAAAGGTTCAAATCAACCCGCTGATTGTCTGCTGTCTCACAGTCTAATCAGGCAGAAAGCACGTAGCCACGTTATCGAGGTTGATGCCCTGCTTTATCATTTTATTCATTGTTCAATCCTGGTTTCCAGACAGACATCACAAAGAACGCAAGAAAATAACAAGCAAACAATGGCGTCGGGCGTTATAATGTCAGCGGTGATGTGTAACACACACACCCACAAAATACAGAGGTACGGCATTATAAATGCAAACACATAACGGATTCATTCAGCGGCTCTCTCACACAGCAGTTCACTTAGACACGGAAAATTTAGCAGCACCAGAGAGGCTGAATCACAAATGGACACAAAAACATAAACATCATGTCAATAACAAAAAAAACAAGTGTTTGTTTTTAAAACTTTTGAAAAAACTAGGACTTACACTCACGACAGCATGGGTTTATCCCCGAAAAGTTCTCAATCTCCTGCATCGTACATGCAATCCCCCTCATTGAACACCTCAAATTAAATGTGAAGCTATGTCAACGTTGATACTTTTTCATTAAAAAATAAAAAATAAAAAATAATAAAAATAATCATCTTCCTGTCGTGAATAAATGATCCATGAAATGGTTTTCTAGTTCTGTCCAGAAAACAGTCTTCTTCTTTATCCTTCAGCTGCTGACTTTAACGTTAACCCGGGCCCCTGTTTGTAGTAAAAAAAAAAAAGAAGCTCCACCTAGGGTGTAAAATATGAACTATTAGAATAAAATAGGATACACCATAGATCTCCACAAGTTGATACATATGCACCAAACCTGGACGAAATTACTCCTCGCACCGAAGTCTATAGGAATGTCAAATTTGAAACCGATTCATGAAACAGTTTTTGTGTTTTAGCTATAGACAGTTTGTGCTGGATTTCGAAAGGCTGTTTTTTTCATGCACACCAGTACCCCGGCAACAAGCCATATCCCAGTTTAGATCATATTTGTGATATGGCATTTACATGTAAATGCCATATCAAGTTAAGTTACACCCTGGACAAGTTGTCAGCAATCCGCCCATGTCCGAAACATGTATAACATGTAAACCATTATCCCGGAATTCTCATGCTCAAGAGTCATCCATGCACATTGGCTTCCATGTGAGCTTCCTACTATAGCAGGTCAGGGTTTAGCCTTCTGGCACTGCTTGTTTTGCTAATATCTGATGATTTTTTTTTTTGATTATTGGTCATCACTGAAGTGTAGCTGAGGCTGATGGTAACGTCCCTACTTTTGCAGATACTTAGGAGATCATTGAACATATAAGAATTTTGACCTGATAATGACTTGAACTAAAGGTCGGTCAAAGAATAGCAGTAAAAAATTTCTAGCTGAGCTGCTAGCATCGTCATGATCACATTTGCACAATACACAACACCCAACCTTCCAGAAAATCAAAAAAAAACTTAATCAGTTCTTCTTCCTGAACTGAACTACCCTCTTTTTTTAAATGCAAACTATAAATCCAATGTATGTGGTTTCACGGAGGTGATATAATGTGACATTTGAATATATCTTATATGAATGCAAAAATAACCAGACGTGTTCTCTCTCTGCGTAAACATGATAAGAGAGTGGACTGATGGAAGGAGGATGCATATCTCTATCATATGAACACAGTGACTCACTCAGCTGCAGGTTCTGACATTATACAAAAAAAGCAACATTCACAAAAACAATCTTCGGCCGCTAAGAGAGCCACCTCTTCTCTCCGAGTGATTTCACCGCTTTAATACCCGTGTCACACTGAACTTAACCTTTCTCCCATCTCATCTTGTGAAATAGCTCTTAACTGCTAACGCTCTGCTCCCTGCCTAATGGAGCACCCTTCACATTCAGATGATCCAAAACAAATACGACCGTTCAAGGATTCCTCTCATCTGGACTCTATTGAACTGGAGGTGTATGGCACCGGGGAGGAAATATGGGTGAAATGTGCTAATGTTCATTTATATGAACTGTTTTGGTAAATAACCTACTCTGGATCGTACTTCAGCAATATTATACGTTAGGCGTCAGGTTCCACATAATTTATTGGTTGCCATGTTGGAATGTTTGGTAGCTCTTTGCACAAAGATATGTCTAAAAGAATTCAAAAATATAGGTGATATAAGTGTTTTTATGGAGCACGAGCGCTGAAGCTGTCTAGAATCAGTCATGAACTTTATATAAACTGAAATCTAAAGACAGAAGTTTACCAATATTGCGCATTTTTGGAATGTCGGAGGTAGCCAGAATATGTGTGGGAAACCAATGCAAACTTATTATTAATAATATGAATATATTATAACAACCTATTATTAAAAGTAATACAAAACTGACACCCCTGAGAGCAAGTGTATATCCCCAAAAATTACTCAATCCCCTCCGTTGTAAAAGTAATCCTCCTGATTGAACTCCTGAAATTAAATGTTATTAATGTTATTTCCACCGAATTTTGGTAAAAATGCTCCATGAATGTGTAAAATATGAACCATTACTGGAATATATTATATTTACACTATAGATCTCCACAAATCGATTCATGTGCACCAAATCTGGACTAAATAAGTCTAAAGTTAAGAAGTTGTGTAAAATAAACATTGTTTTTTCTTAAAATGTTCCCGCAAGTCACTAAATTATGAACTATTAGAGTGAAACACGACGTATACAAGATAGATCTTGGACTAAATTTGGACTAAATCGATGCAATTCTTGAGAAATTATCACCCGAAAATGTTTGGCGATAAATCTCCCCATAGTGTCAGAAATATATGACCAACTTTTCCTAAAATCACTCCACTTCTTATTCCCACTAAGATCTATGTGGGTATTAAATTTTCAAACGAGCCATGAAATAGTTTTTGAATTATCATGCTAACACAAAGGATACGTGGAGGATGTTGAAGCAGGTGATGAAGACTCCATAATACCCCCTTTTTGAGGACGTAATCATTATTAGGCCTTTGTATTTGTTTCTGCTGGATAACCTCCATGGCATAGTGGTGCTAAAGGCAAACCGTGTGATTAACAATTTTGTTTCCAGATTGAGCCTTTGTTGTGTGTCGTGGCAGAATGGTGGAAAAAGCCACATCACGCATTCTTGAAAATAATTCCTGACTTTGCTCATGCACATAGACCAACTTCCTCCAAATGCTCAACCGTATTACCAAAATTCATCCAAATCTGTTGTGAGGTTTAAGCAAAATAGACACAAAAGGAAACAACATTAAAGAAAGTGGAACTAAATTCTTGACCAGCCACTTCAGAATAAGAATGGGTTCTATTATATCATCTGCTCAACCATTCTATCAAGTTTCATGAAAACCAGTCACGTAGTTCTTCTCTAATCATGCTAACAGGTATACAAACTACACAATCTCAGTCAGTCAGATAACACACACACCTGGAAAGTGTATCATTACATTGGTAGAGCATAAATTGAGTTTGCAGCTGGACCCCGGCCTCATCACTCCCTTTCAGATATTTCTTTTACGTAGAGATTGTTTGGGGGAGTGATGGGCAGCTTGGGTTGTCTGCCTTCCCTCCGATAGCATAGGTAAAACAAACTCAAGAAGACTTAATGCCATCACCATACTCCGGTGTCATGATCCAGAGCCTCACTATGACATCATCAAACCACACCTCACTCATGGATCCCTCCTATCTTGTCCAGCAGACACTGTGTTCAAGTTATTGGATTTTTCTCATCATGTTTGTGATGGATAGAATCCGTGTAGGACTTTTATCTATGTCCACTCCTCTCCTAACAAAGAACCTGCATGTAAGCACAGGTGTGTGTTTCAATAGAGCAAACTCACACAGGTTGTAGACAGCCACCAGCACACAGGAGGAAGATACGCAGAGAAACTACTATCTAATGTAAAATCATTCAATTTTTCTGTCTTCTGATGTAGAAAGGGGACACAGAGAAAAAGGAATGGGTGAAAAAATGCAGATACATCAAAGCGCGCAAGGTGGCCTGCAGGCTTTCAGCCGTCACATCCCACAGATAACCATTATCATCATCATCACACCCATCACGGCCAGATGGACTGTCACAATCCATACTGCGCACACACAGCCTGCATGGAAAATGGCCTTCATGGAATCCAAAAATGGTTCAGGGTGATATATGGCTTATGTTGGTAAGTCTGGGTAAGTGCTTTAGAGAAATATCGAGCTGCGTCTCATTCGTTTGCATTAAAACCCTATTAGCCACAAGTCAGCAAACATGTTTGCATGTGAACGTCAGGCAATTTCAGGTCGAGTGCTCGCAGAATGAGATTCAATGATCTGCTCTTTTTCAACGGTCATGACGCGGCGCCCCGAGAGCGAGCGCGAGCGTGTCGATGTGTGCGTGGGCTCCACTCTCCTGCCTGTCATACTTCACGAAAATATGATTCCACCTTCAAACTGAGATCAAAGATGAGCGTAGGTAGTATTGATTGGCGATGCTGCGAACACACCCGCCTGCATTTTAGACACAACCCCCCCCCCTCCAATTTGCAATGGTAATACGTAATGTCATTCTTCACTACCTCCAATTGTTCATGAATAAAAATGGATCAGAAGCTTGTCTTCAATACATTATAGTCGCACTGTTAGTATGCTGCACATCACTAAATCAGAGTCGGGGAGAAGAACTGAACTAGCGTATCCTTATGTTTGTGCGTGTTTTTGAAGCAAAAGTTAAATAAATCATTGAAGCAACAAAGAAGACAGTAACTACGGCTGGTCAGTGTGTGTGTGAGTGTGAGTGTGATGAATATGGGCTGGTTATGGGAATTAAAAGGCATAATCTGCTGCCTGCACTGTTGTGACACACCAATTTCAACCATTCCTTCGAATCAGCTATTTAAATCTGGGATGTGAACTTCAATGAGCCTCGCTGACTAATGACGCTCCATTTTCATTTGTCTCATCCGAATCAGCCATTTCATTAGCTGTGACTGTGACCCAGATATAGACAAATCAGCGTGATAAATTTGATTCCCAGGAGTGAGTGGAGACGAGCGCTGCTGCATATCCTTAAGTACGGCTCAGAAGAGGAGAGCGGAGATAAGAAAAGAGTGATATCATTCAATCTGGTGTCCAATTGTCACATGAAAGAAGGTCAGGGGGGATCAGATAGCTCCTCCGCCTTGGAAGACACCAATATATAGTCATTTTAAGGGGATAGAAAGTGGATAGCACTGTGTGCTAATGCAGCGCAATAATGTATAAGAGTGGCCATGAGGGTGGGGCGTGTCCATAACATAAAGATTATCGATGGACTGTGGAAAGAGTTCCAGTTTCGACCTATTTCGACATATAATCCTATAATAAAAAATAATATTATAATTAAGGGGGGGTTATTATTTTAATTTATAAAATAATGTCAAAGAAAATCATGACAAAATCACTAAGAGACACCATCCATAACTATTTTTACATCAAAGCAGCACTTAAAATGAAATAACTTTGAAATAAAACTAGATAGAAAATAAAATAAGAAAAGCCCATGTTTTGTTAAATATATTGAAAACATAAATGTGCTATCATGATTACATCCAAAAGTGAAGGTAACGGTTTTCAGCTTTTCAGAAACTTCTCCCCCAATGGGATGGAGCAAAAAATAAATCTCATCTTTCTTGTCTTATGTTCCGTTTATAGAAAGCTGGTAAATAAAGTAAATAAAGATATAAGAGTGTTCCGTAATGAAGGGTTTTTGGAAATCAATATTTCTCTATGCAATTGTTTGATATTAGTAGGACAGCAGCAGCGGCGTTCGAGTTCTGAAGCTCAAAAACTCCGTGAAACAAATATGAAACTAACATTTAGGTTAAACTGGATTTGGTTGGATGGAATTGATGAAGATAAAGCTAAGGTAAAAAGAAAAACAATAAGGATTGTATGGATTTAAGGACTTTATCACATCAATACTGTACCAGCTCTCTTACAATAATAACAGTGTTGTTGCAACTGTGCAAAAAAAATAAAATAATTTACTGCGTAGGCATTATGAGCAAAGGAGGGGTTAAGACATCAGTGTGTAGCCCCTGCATATATTATGGTACCATACTTGTTCTCCCCGTTGGCAATAACTTAACTTTTCTAGCTTTGTTATTTTTTCTTACTATGCAAATGAGGCAGACAAAACATCAGAAACACCTTTTAAATCCTCAGCTTCTTCCTCGCACAAGATGTGTTTACTTTCCTCACCCCTCGGATACATCTGCGCTGGTGCTGCCTCCATATTCTCGTAATGACAAACCTCGCCGAGTGACCAAAACGACCCTCATTAAAGCACCTAACCTGTTTATGATAGAAGGCTAAGAGGTCAAATCTCTGTCTCCAGGGACGGCAGGAAAATAATGATTGTTTTTTTTGTTTTTTTTCTAGCACAATAATAATCTTTCCAGGTATGAAGATTCTGAAAACATTATTTTTTCTTTTTAGAAGTGTCAAAATTGTATCAATATAGAATAAATGGAGCCAGGAAGTAGGGGACAATGAAGACTCTGTGAAATGGAAAAAGACTGTAGACCTTTAATGTTTGCCTATTTCTGCTCTATAAAGTTCTGGGCTGGCCATCAAAAGCAAACCTAATCTCTGCTCATCATCCTGATCTAACATAATTAAAAGCTGAGGGGGGCACAGATGGATGGTGACGGTGGTAGGGGGTCACTCGGACCATAAGGCTGATTAAGTGTTTTCACTGGTGGAGGGAGTCACGCTCACAGCGTATGACAGTTTTGGAGGTTGTGTGTCTGCGCAGAAGACCCCATGTCATGAGGAACAGGTGGTCTATCACAGAAACGGATGAGGTGGGACGATCACTAAATCGAGGTGGGCCTTCCATCCCCCGACTGGGTTTGATGGCGGAGAGTCATGTAGATAATCAGAACATGCACGCAAGCAGGCATGAGAAAAGAAAGAGAAAAAAGAAAAATAATTTGAATTGATTTCAATCAGGCTTTTATGTCCTCTAACATCTACTAATGAGGTGAAAAATATGAGCATCACAACAGTGTAAAGTGAACATGTGGATGAAATGGTGAAATTACTGCTTAAAATCTGCTTCCTGTAATAAAAAAGGAAGGAACGGCAAAGGAAAGATGACGATTGTGCATCAGCCAATTCGGATAATTAATCCTTCAGATCCTGAGACCGTGTCCGTATGGTCCCTGAACCTAACCCTACATGCTTATGGGGTCAGTTTACAGTATGTCAAAGTGAAGACATCATTTCTATAAGGTGATGTTGTGCTCCAATAAATGATACCGATCACTTGCATGTCGAACGTTATTAACGCGGTATGTAGAAACACCAGCCTGACCTCAGACCCCACAGGGTTAAGAAACAAAACAAAGAAATATGTAACGCATTTCAAAGCTTCAAGATATCAGAGTTCTGCAGAATTTCTTTATGCTTGATGTTCATATGAGGCCACTTTTACATAAACCCATTTAAATACACACAAACACACACACAGCTTATGGAAACCATATATGCTTTGAACATGTTCACTAATGATGTAACTCAGCCCTGGCATCACACCATCAAGGATGAGTTACCAAATAATATAAAATAAGTTAATGCACTTAAAGAAGCACTGCAACAACGACTGCTGCTGGAATTAGAAATAAGGCCTTGCAACTCAATCGGGGGCTACAACTAAGCTGTGAAGGCAAAGAGGCCTTGACCTTGTTGTGTAATTAACAGACTCTTCTTTTATTAATCCCCCACACCGCCACCACCACCACCCGTCTCCCGCCTTCACCCACATGTCCCATTATTCACCCACAGCTTTCCTCCTTCTAAGCAGCCCTTTAATTAAGACATGCAAGATGGCGTGAGGCGGGGTTGACGAATAGATGTCAAGGGACGGAGAAAAGAATGGGTGCGGGGAGGCATGAAGGAACTTTGTAAAAAGTGAATTGGCCTCTTTTTTCTGTATCACGTGATTTCTGCCACATTACTTCCGCCAAGTATAATTGTTACTGTTCCTCCTGTTTGCCCGTCTGTGAACAAGAAAAACTGCACCTAGGTTTTTTAGGTTTTGGGATATCCTACATATTATAATATCTATGGTGACTTAATGTGCTTTGCAACAATGAAAAAGAATATAACATTATCGTCGCTATTATCTCCACCAAGGAGGTTATGTTTTCACTCCTGGGGGTTTGTCTGTTTGTCTTTTTTTTTTGGTTCGTGAGGAGGATTACTGAAAAACAGCAGGACTGATTTGCATGACATTTTACACAGAGGTAGGTTTTGGCATATCCTAGCGTTGATTAACTTATAGTGACTTTATGCGTTTCCCGTAATTCAAAACTTAAATATTAAGCCGTTCGGTGTAGTGATGTCATGAAAACCAAACTACTTAAGAATCCCATACGGATCGATACTCGGAGTTTGTTGGAGTTGTCAGTTGATTTAGAGGCAGGCAGACATTAATGGAGAAATCTGCATGAATTTTTCCAAAACCTTGGGAACTGTTTCACCTTATTCCTATGATTTTTTTTATTCTGGAATGGAACAGGAAATGACAAGACAATGTCTGCTTAAGAGTAGGTTCAGAGGTAGGGTTTGGTCACTGGCGAACATTTGAGCTCTCTGAATTAGTTTTTGTTTGTGGCTGTATTCCTTAATTATGATCTTCGATCCTTGTCCATTTTGCTTCAACATCCTCCAAGAAAAGTTTACAATACTTCATAATGTGAGTGTGTGAGGCATTGTGTGTCACAGCATGGAAAGTGCTGAATGCAATCGTCCTGATAGGCAAGAACATGCATTATTTCCTACTCCCCGTAGCATGCGTGTTATTTTGCACTTCCTACTACTATGTGTGTGTAGGCCATTTTACTGTGTGCACGGACGGAGCGGGCCACTCAGAGCAGTTAATCTGAGACTAAAAGATTCCTTAAAACAACCTCTCAACCAGAGCAGAGCGCAAATAAGAAGAGAAAGAGACAAATCACGTGACGTTTGAGAAAATCTCCAAATATAGCTTTCTGTTATAATACGGGTCCCTGCACCGTTGCAAAAATCTTTATCTGATGCAAGATAAATATAATAAAACACTATCTCATTTACCGTCTCAGAGAATAGCATATTATCTCCAAATAATGGAGTCTAGCACAAGTCATTCAGTAACCGGCTGACTGTTAAACATTATATTGCGATAAAATGGCTCAGAGTCAGATAGAAACATGCTGGTAAATGAGATCGGTCAGACATAACGGTCAGTTAGAGGCATAATGGCTTAAAACCTGTTGAAGCGACAGCCGCAGTTTGTTTTATAATTCGGGTGATGGAGGCCGACATTAACACTGCAGCGCCCATCGGCGGCAGTTGCAATCAAACGCTGACAGTAAGCGCTTCCTGTTCCACTGCTTCTCCTGATGCACATCTACGCCGGCGGTGATGGTGTTGAGCAGGTCAGAGTTCCTGAAGCGCCACTGCTTAACTCCGTGATTAACGTGTTAATCACGGAAGGGCTGCAGTCCGGTGGGTCGACGGGAAGACGAGATAAGTCAAGGAAAACATGAAAACTCCTCAGTGCCTGAACAGACGGGGAAATGCCTGATGTAATGGTGCTGTCTGTAAAGATGAAACAAAACTGAGCAGTTGTCATAACGTTTCATTTAATCAGATTTATTAATCATATGAAATGTATCTGGGGAAGGAAATGTTTGTGATTCTCTCTCTCTCTCTCTCTCTCACCGACTGTCTTTTCATTTTCAGTCATTTCCCTTCCATCTGTTAAAATGGAATAAAGCCCAAAAGCTGGTATTTACGACTACAATCAGCAGACGAAAAAGCAAACTGGCATATTCTCCAGCATCACCCACATGTTCAGCTGAGGCTGGAACAATATCCACATTTATTTTAGCCATTCTGCAGAGTTGAGCTTCTTTTTTAGTTACCTTTCAATTCTTTGCTTGTGGCGGACCTCATTTTTGCCTGGAGGGTCAGCTCAATTTTGCCTGCCATGTCACTGATTATAACCACCCTCATTCCTCATAAGAATAGGCCCCGCCCACTTAGATCACACACCCAGAGATTTTGCCTCCCGCTCTCTGTATGGCTTAAACAGGAAGAGGTCTAACACGCATGGGCAATTTACATTTTATATAATTTGTTTGCCAAGAAGAACTATAAATATATGAGTATTTTCTGTAGAATGGCGGCATGATCCTGCAACACATAGAACACCTGCAACAGCGGCATACTCTAATTACAGGTTTCTCGATTTTCTGCAGCGTCCGATCAATGCGCTACGAAAAATAAAAACTGGTTTGACAAGTCATTTATGAGTAACTTATGGAATAATGGCGGAACACATACTATTAAGTATCACTATAATCTGAGATGACGAAAAGGAGGTTCTGGATCTAATGAAGAACTATTGAAAGGACGGCTTTCCTCTCACACACTCTCTGGCAACAGTTACTGCTCACACCTCTTTGTTTTTGTCACCCTTGACACATGCTCAGTCTCAATTACTCGTCTCACGGTCGGGGGCATCAACTGATTTCAGTTCATTCACCTTCAGGCTTAGCCTCCCCTCATCAGCTGCTGTCGTTTCTCTTCTCGTCTTTATCCATCAATTCTTTCCGGCTCTGCTTTGTGCAGCCTCCACCTCCCCATCTCCGCCTAGTCCTCGCTCTCATCAGACTCAGCAGAGCCATCAGCCACCACAGCCAGTGTCTGAGGCATCCTCTCTTTAGATGTACCTTACTGCTGTTCAGGGCGTATACCCTTTGATCACAATCCCACCAAACAGTCTGAGCGCCAAATACTTTCTAATAGAAAAACTATCACGTGATGAACATTCATCTTTTCTTCATCTCTGTCTCTCTTAACTCTGGAATCAAATAAAGGCCTGCAGCATCCGGCAAAAATGAAATCCTGGTTTCTTTATATAGTTATATAGAACACATTATCTTGCCTATGTTGACCCACACGGTAAAACACTGCATTAAAAGTTAATTATTCCATGTTACTGTAGTACTGTAAAGAAACTCGGCCACAAATGGGTCATAAATCAGCGTACTTCTAGTTCCGCTCCTATGCCTGGATAAATGGGAAGGGTTGATTCAGGACAGGCATCCGGCGTAAAACCTGTGCCACATCAATATTCAGAAAAAGGAAACTGATTTCCAAACTGAAATGGTCGGTGCCCAGGTTAACAGCAATCATCTTTGGCACTGTTAGTCAGCAGGGTACCGACCGTTTTTATGGATGGAAGTGGATGATTCGCTGTAAGGACCCCGAAACAGCCGAAAGTCAAAGAAGAAGAAGAACAAGAAAAAGAAGACCCTCTTACCGTATAGTAAGTTGGATTTTTTAGTAGTGTGGTTAATAATCACACTGGTTCATGTAAGGTATTCATTTATTGCTGATTGATTGCTTCATTAAAATTAACCAGGGAGTCCGAGGACGCATCAATTCTGTCCTCTAAATCTTGGTAAATCATTCGGTCCCATTTGGAAAGGAATTTTGGAGTGAGAAAGCATTATAAAGAAATGTATTTCCATCATCCTGCGAGTTTTTAAAGACTTAGATGGAGCTATGAGAATTTCCAATCTGGCTGGATCTGATTCAGCAAGGTAAAAAAACGATTAATAAAACAAATGTTGGCATAATATCATATATTTAACAAGCAATTGGCCATAACTGGAGCTGAAATACTTAAACAAGCACATGCAGTTTTAATATAATCACACACCAGTATGTGTAAATTAATTAAAACGAGATAAATTCAGGTAATATTTTATCCAAAATACAAATTTTGCAGAACAAGAATAAACTCTCACTGCTGGTAAGGGTGACACAGGTCACGGAGGGGAGTAGGAAAGACAGTTGCTGCATTTTTTTTTAGCTGTTGCGTGGGAGTGTTATGTGTGCGAGTGTATCGATTTGTTCTTCCCCTGAAGCGCCGCAGAATCGTCCATCCCTTTGCATTTTATCTGCTTTTTTTTTCAGCTCAATCCTTGCTTTCCTGTTGGCTGAAAGCCCGCTCACTCGGAGCTCTTCATCGCCGAGAGACAACGGGGAGTAGGCTGTGAACGTGTGTCTGTATGGAAGCGGAGGGGTTCAATATAGCCCCCCCCCTCCTCTCTCTGTATGTATAACTAAGGCTCGCTGTTGGGTCATCGCTGTGAACAAAGGTTACTGTGATTATACACGTCCTTATTCTCCATACAACCCAAACTTTCCGAAGTATTGATCCACCACCGCACTTCCAACTGATTCACTCCGGGATATTTCTGCACTTAGTATAAAAGAACTGAAATGTAATACAGTACGCAACCTCATTAATTACTTTTATATTCATACAAAAAACAGCACAACCAAATGATTCTTTCCAACGGAAGATATAAATCTTCCGTTAAAAAGAACAATATGTAATTTCCTTCCCCCAAATGACTAAATTAGTTCCTCAAACAGTTGGACACTGTAGGAAAACACTGAAACAAGGGAAGATTGTGTTTTTGTAGATGATTTTTTTTAAACCAGACTTGTGTTGTAGTATATGAGGTTAATTGATCATAGTTATAAATGAATTGTGATGAATCAGGTTATGTTCACATAATTGCCTGAGTTGAATACAATCCAATTTTTTTAATTTGGTTTATCCCATAAGGAACCAAGGAACACAAAGGTCATAAACTATGAAAGGTTTTTAAAAAAATATCTTATTTGTTATTTTTAACTCATGTAAATTTCAACCATATAACAACCATGCAAATTTCAACCATATAACAATTCAATTGCTAACTGGCATTTAAACCAATTCTTACAATATCAATGGAAAAATGTGATATTAAACAATGAGCTGGAGAGCGTTGCTGGGGAGAGGGACATCTGGAAGACAACCCTTCCTAGTCTGCTGCCACCGCGACCGGACCCCACATAAGACAATGAATGTGTGACCAACTTTGTCATATTATTTAGTATAAAAGTTTTGTGTTGTATGACCTGATCAGCAAAGCTACAGTTTTGATATATTTTGCAGGATAAAAGGAAGGGAAATCTGTAATCCAGGGTTTCATGTGTCTCTCTGCATGTACATGTGTAAAACAAAATGAGCAGAGAAGGAAGCTGGAAGAAAACAGAACAAAGAAGATTGTCAGCTGTTCACCAGAAAATTGTGAGCAGCTGACAAAGTGTTTGACTTGCATTAGTGCATTGGTTTTGATGTCAACACCGTGAGAATATCAAGAAAATGCTCTATATCTTTTCTTGCCGGTGACACAGATGATTCAACCAAGGACTATAGTATGCCTACTTTACAGCCTCACTCTTTCAATACGAGCAAATTAAGAATGAACAACGTAATCAACTCGGCTCAACTTAATTTATTAACACATTTTAATAAAACAGAGGGGAAGAAAGTGCTGTGCAGTCAATTAATAGTATACACATAATAAAATACACAAAGTTTAGGTTAAAGGAAAGAAATAAGACCACCAGAAGTAAATGTGGGACACTAATCCTGGCTAAAAGTCCAGGAATGAAAATGAGTTATGAGGCATAATTTAAAAAAACATCTCCCCAACTCATTTAACAGTTTGGGGGACTGTAGGACGAAATATGAAAGAGGGGATATATACAACATAAGGCAGATGGTTATAATGTTGTGGCTGATCGGTGTATGTCATAGAGAGATACAATGTTTCTCTTTCTTGAAACAAACAAAAACGGCTCCAGATTCTCAAAGCCATTAGTTTCTGTGCTTCGTTCTCCTTTAAACTCCCATCATCTCCATCACTTCCCTCCTTTTTCCCTTGTAACCCGCTTCACACGAGGAGAACCGAGGGAGTGCAATGTTCCTCGTTGCAGACAGAGCTCAAACGTAGCTTCCTTGTAGGGTCAAGTAAAACTGAAATACTTACAAAGCTCAAATCAAAAAAAGCAAGAAAAAGCCAAGGGGAAGTGCACCGCTGAGAAAAAAAGAGAACTATTTGAAACTACTTGAGAAGTCAGGAGGGAGGATAGAAACAAAAATGCTGCAGAGGCAGTGGGTGAGAGGGATTTTATTAGAAAAGATGAAACTACGATTGTTTCCTGGCAGGGCTGGACGGGTCATTGCTGGAAGTTTCCGTTGCAGGCCAGCTGAGGGTTGCTTGCCAAAGTACCTCCCTTCTGGATCTGAGCCTGCCCTCCTCATCATCTCCCCCCCTCGTCTGCTGCTGATCTGTATCGCTCTCTCCAACGACCTCATCCGCCCACCTCCTTCATCCATCCATCTTGCTCCCTCACCTCTGTCCACATAGCTCCCCTCTCATTCTCATATCTTTCTTGCCGCCCGCTCACTCTCGTCCCTCCCACCAGCTCCCTCTATTATTTCCTCTCACTATCTCGCTGCCCCGAGGAGAAAGCAGGGAGTGAGTGGGATAACTCAAGACTTGCAGGGCCGGCTGCGATCCAAGTATAGAGAATGAGAACATCCACACCCACAATCGTAAAGAAAGCCAATAAGCAGAAACAACTGCATTTTTTTTTACTACTTAATAATCTGCCAACGTTCTCCGGATAAACTTAAAGCAACTCTCAAAATTCAGAGCTATTTGCTAAATGTCGTTTCCCTTTGCGCCGGCTTGCATTCCGTCTCGTCCGTAGAGCTGACATGAAATAGGCATATGACTGGCCCGATTTATTTCTTGGAAATATATACTTTGATGAAACCGAAAAAATGGAATTTACATAGGTTGCGAAATGTTGGGGAACCTGTTGTGTACAGATGGCGAGCCATGAGGGAACCATTTGTGGCATTATGGCTCAAACTGCAATAAAATGACTACAAGCCCAGAGCGGAGGACATTTAAAGGGCCTTAAGTCTAAGTTTCAAGACATTACCCTTCTATAGCATCAGATAAGTGAGTAGAACTAGCTGACATCAACACTTTGAACCATACGCGGCTCAGACCACTATTACTTTTTCCTTTAATTTTTTGCCATAATATACACCTGAGTATGTCAGAAAATATAGAAACTTTCTTGTCATGGTATGAACAGGCATATAAAGAAACAGCAGTCTCCCAGCAGTGCATTCAATTAAAAATAAGTTATTAATTGTTATTTCCAGGTCAGGTCTAGCCAAATATAACCATTGTTGCAAATGGAATCAGTAGTAAATAGCAGTGTTGGGGATGTAGGAGCAATAATACTTACTTACTTATGCCTAAAAGATGTTTTAACAGTTTAAACAAAATAAAAAAAATTGTAACAATTTGAATATTTTAATTTTGGAACTGAGGTCCAATGTTTCCATGAAATCAGTTATTTAACTGAGCCCTTAAACAGGCTTTTTAAAAAAAAAAAAAAGATATCATCGAAAAATCTAAATTTTGCTTCAGTAAGGAAGACTATCCCCTGCACACTCAACAGCTATCCGAGATTATGATCCTTGCAGATTCATCAACTTCATCATTCGTCAGTGTCAGCAGAGTCATCAACCACCGCCACCGGTATCCAGACTCCAAGGAGATGTATCAATGGCTGCTGCTAACCTTTGATCCAATTCTCCCTGCAGAGTCTGAGCACCAAATGAATGTATCTTCCGATTGTACAACCGAATATGTAATCTGTTTATCTGGTTCTGTTCTGCCTCTCCAACAGAGGGACATCAGGGTCTCAACTTCGAAAAGCAAAGCTTTGTTTTTTATCTCTTGATTATGCATTAGAGGAACTTTCTCTAGAATCATTTAGGGAGAAACCATCTGGAGCCTCAAGGGCATTGTATTGTATAGAAACTCTACAGCTCACCAGCCCACTCGGATATCCACAGCAAGCAAAAGAAACAGTCGTAGCCGGGGAAGTTGTGCACGCTAGAGGGCGAATGTTGTAAACAACTTAAATAGGAATGCTGAGGGAGACACATAAACAAGTTGTTGGAGTTTGATGTGACAAGACCACATGTCCTGAGGGAATCAAGGCTGTCTGGACCAGATCCCCAAGAGAGCTGTGCTATTTGTAGAGATGAAGTGTTGGGGACAGTGTGAGGGTGGCTGGAGAGGAATATAGGAGAGAGAGGATGAGGTAGAAGAAGGACAGATAAGAGGTTGGCAAGGGGAGTTGATGTGAGGATACGCAGTTGTATCGATTAGCTTGCAGGGCTTGTAGCATTAAATGTTTTCCTTCTATACGTCTCAACCCCTTGATTTGTTTTCCCATCTAAGTCACACGGAGAAGTGGAAGCAGAGACACAAAGACATCCATACCTCCTACAACGACAATGACAACTCAAAGGTCGTTTTTTTGTCCCTAGCAAAGCATAAAATCTGTTTTGTAACCATGAGAAAAATCCCTTTTTGGCAAACATGCTCACACAAAAGTGAGAAAATGCACTGTAATTCATGCAGCCTTGAGGTGGGATGTTGGCGGATGAAGGTCAAATTGAAACCTACAGCAGTTATGTGAGAGAGAAACGTATGTTAGCCCGCAGGAAAGTTGAGGAGTCGCCCAATGCTGACGTATGTCTCCTAACCTTCTGTTTGTCTTCCCTCAATGTTTTCCTGCCTTCTTCTCCAGATGTGTATTTTTTTTTTTCAACCTTCTTCTTCTTCAAAAAAAAGGTGATTGGTAAGTACAATACTCCCTATAATTACAGCTACATAAGAAAAATGAAAATTCCTCATAAAAATTGTAAAAACCTAAAAAAATACAAAAATCAATATTTGTAAAACTGTTTTAGGAATTTGCTTGAACATAATTCACACAGAATTCATTCATCACAGAAAATGCCCCCACTTGCACACATTTATCAACTTCCTTTTTCAGCTTTTCAGATGTTTAGACACCCACGCCACTTCTTGTGAAACACAGCATGTGCCAATTACTGAGATTTTTCTCCTCGGCTGAATAAATCTGTTAGTAAAATTGTATCTTATTATTAATATTCTGAACTGCAAGTACACGGTTGAAGAAAAAATGACAAATAAAGACTGTATATCTACTTCTAATTGATCTACAAATCAAAAAATTATGATAAATGGAAATGTAAGGAGACAGTTTGTGTGAGTTTTGATTGTTGAAAACCTGGTCCAGAACTTAGATGATGAATAATACATCGCTCTCAAAGAGTGTGAGTGTAATTGAGTCGATGGTCTATGCGGGTTCTGATAAGTGCAAGTTGCCTGCAAATACAAGACTTGAAATTGAGCTCTTGGTAACATAACAGCACCACATTTCAACCATAGCTTGACAAATGATCTTATTAGCAGTCACTATTTCTGTTAAGATTGCTTTAAAAAAAATCAATAGGCCGTTGGGATTAGAACGATGGTGCTGCTGAGCTGGCGCATGAACAAGCACT
Source organism: Lophius piscatorius (assembly GCA_009660295.1). NCBI lineage: Eukaryota > Metazoa > Chordata > Actinopteri > Lophiiformes > Lophiidae > Lophius > Lophius piscatorius. The sequence continues at coordinate 189,760 of VRLP01000345.1, forward strand.
ATGTTTCAAATTAATGTTTATTACTGGTTTATTACTAACGCTTAACCTCAACAGAGAGACTGATGGAGCCTTCATTTTAACATTTAAAATTACAATGAACATAAAAGTGGTTTTGAGTTCTATGTCGTCCTTATCCATCCTTGCCCTCAGTTCAATATAATATAATATAATATAATGGATACACACACACACACACATATATACACACACACTTGCGTCTCACTCATCTGGACATGTCCTGACAGTCCCCGCTCACAGATCAGACACTGTGGCAGTTTATTAGAGAGGAAGTGCCACCAACAAGACAGGAAACAGTCCCGACATCCCACACACAGCCAGGTTCACTTCTGCTCATCGTAGTACACACACAGATCTTCAAGAACCGCATATGTCAGCGCTTTCACACCACTAAGAAACGGACACATGCAGAGATTACAGCAATATGTGCAGCCACACATAAGTAAGTATATCCATATGACATGTCCACAATCCTCATTTACAAGTGACAATATTACATTTTAAATTTTCAACAACAGCTTATGATACCCCATACTTATCAAATTATGATATGGTGTTAATTAAAAATGGTTATTCAACAAAGTACAAATTAACGTTAAAGTTAACGTACAACAAAATCACATTTCGTCATGAAGTCTAGAAATAGGGTATGGAGCTCAGACGTAGAGGAGCTGCTCCTTTGCGTCAAAAGTAGCTAGTTAAGGTGATTCAGGCATCTAACTAGGATGTTTCCAGGACACCGCACCTTGCAGATTTTTCGGGCATATCCAACTGGGAAGAGACCCTGAAGGTAGACCCAGAACACGCTCAGAAGGGACTGCCTTTCACATCCGCCCCGGGAACGCCTTGGGATTCCCTAGGATGAGCTGGAGAGTGTTGCTGTGGAGAGGGATATCTCAAAACCCCTACTTAGCCCACTGCCACCGTGACTCGGTCTCGGATAAACGGAAGAAAATGGAGGGATTGATCCAAAGTATCGCTGACTCTTCAGTGTCCTTCGGCCCTGTTTTGGTGTCTTTCTCATTATTGTGGCCGAATGACAACTTCTGTCTGACTCTGGTCCAATTTTAAGAGAAGTATACTGATATTTTCACAGCAAAACTACCAACATCTGACCGTCAATTCTGTGCCTCAGGAATTGGTGCATACCGAACCAGCCTGATTTCAAAATCCCTGCAAACCATGACAGTATCGGTTTGATTCAACACAAATCTAGTTTGAAGTGTGATTGAAAGAGCACATTACAACGCCAACGTCACTTGAACCTAACCAACTGACTGTGCTGAGCTCAGACATCCAGAGGGAGCTTGGAGTGGGGATGCTACTCCTTTGCATCCCTCTGGCTGGAGGTACTACATATCTCATCTGGACTGGGAACACCTCAGGATGCCCAAACTGGAATAACTGGAATACCCTTCATTGAAAGCTGCCGCTGTGACCTGCCCTCAGATAAGCGGAAGATAAGGGACTGAAATGGAACGAAGTTTGACACAGCAGCATTGCCACTTAGTGTGATGTAGACAGTGGATTAACATGGCAAATAATAGATGCTCACCTTTCCTCTTACATGGTGGCTGATCTCATCCTCTGCTCAGAGAGAAAAGAGATCCCGGACCCTGCTGAATTCCAAGTCTTCCGGTCGTGAGCCGCATGCGGTATGTATCATAAAAAGGTCAGACCCCAATGTCCCTTACATTTACACAGATTCCCCTCTGTTACTACCTGTCTGTCATAGGGGTGGAATAACCTTCTCAGCTCATTACACCTTCATGGCATTTATTAGACAAACCGGAGGGAAAGTGTTCCTGTCCCACCCTGGCTTTGTGAAAGGCGCTGAAGGAAGTGAAAAAGTGATGCAGAATCTGCAACCGAATCTCTCTAAAAATGTTTAATAAAATCAGAATCTGTCGTGGACCACAGGCCCAACGGTACGCATCTTCCCTGTTCCCAGTCGGCAGGGTTTTTGAATTGGCTCAGAGCAGCTACAGGCAGCAGGCAGGGACACTGATGAAAGAAAGTTAAACGGAAGAAATGTTTTCTTCCAGCTTCACAATAATTCATCACAATCGTGGCTGTAAAGTGGAACTGGCGACAAACACAAGCTATTAGCATGAGCTGCGTTGCGAGCGAAACATGTAACGGCAAATTGCTTTCGACAATGGCACTGATGTGAGCTGATTACAGGCGGCACATTTTGATTAGGGTTCAACTCCTCAAAAAGTCCCACAGAGAGAACCACTTACCGTACAAAAACAAAAAAAAAATCATATATCTTTAATTATAAATGACTAAACGGACTTTAACACTTAATATTGCTAGTTGATGAATCATTGTTTATTCGTCGGATAAATGAATTCCACAACCTCTGTTGCTATGTAATGAGTTATTAGCTAAGCTATGCTGCTTTGTGTACCAGAATATTTCTCTCTGCTTGGTTGCTTTGCATTGGGGAATGTGTTTGCGTGTGTGTGTCTGTGTAGAGGCCTCATTAGTATTTCTTTAAGACACTTGTTGTGTTACTATTACATCTACCACTGAGAGGCTGCATAATTGGACTACAATGGGATGTGATGACTCTAAATGGGTCCCGCTCTCATAGTTAGCGAGCTAAATGGCCACAGAGCCTGCAGGGTAGTGTTCAAACAAAGAGGAGTCATGCCTCGCCCTGATTGGACGCAATACATGCAGTGTACTACCTTTGGCTGAATTGCTCTGTGTGGGTCCACAGTTGGCACAGAGCCTCCATACCCAGTTAACCATAACATTATAACCACTGACAGAGGAGCTCAGCATAACACTCCATGGGATCTAACAGGTCCCTATGTATCAAAAAACATCACTTGAGGTTGAATACCGGACTCACCTTCAGTCAGTTAGAACCGAGGAAGCATTTTGGATGAAAGTTGAAACATCTTCAACTCTAAACAAGAAGTCCGGTTGCTTCAATTCAACCTTTAAGGATAACCATGACATGACCGATCTAGAAACTACATCGACATCTCAGAATTACATTGATCATCATGTTACACTGGAACCTGTCAGTGGGTTGGTTTGGGGTGTTGTGAAGATGATGAGTTGGAAGCATGATGGGCAAGAGCAAGGCTCAGGCCATATTTGACCAGCACCAAAGGTCAGAACCCATCTCCAAATCTGTAGGTCTTGTTGGGTGTGGGTGCTGTATGAAACTAGCATGTCAGGCTTAAAGTGACATTTTCTTGGACATCATATGGAAAAAATGGTCGTGTGTGCATCTTTTGCACGGGGAGGAGATGGTACCAGGATGCACTATGGGAAGACGACAAGCCGGCAGAGGCAGTATTATGTTTCAGGAAATGCTCTCCAGGGAAACCTATGGTCATCCCGTTCATCTGGATGCTACGTTGACACGTAACACCTAAACATTAATGGATGCAAAGTTCACCTCTTCATGGAAACAGCATTCAAAAATGGATCTTAATCCAAATGAGTATCTGTCTAATCCATGGAGGTCCAGTCTTACAACTTCCAGGATTTCTAGAGGAATACACATCTCGATGGGTTATAGATGTTTTGGGGGCAAAAGGGGGATCTAGACAATATTAGGCAATGGGTTATTATGTTGTGGATGGTAGGTATATCACTCCTTGCACATACACACATGCAGTAAACTAATAAGCACTAATAACATATTTCACAATTAAAAAAAACAGGAAATTCATCATATTTCAGTCACTCAACGACACGCGCACACACACACACACCCACACGCTTACATAAACACACAATCAGAGGAATTCAGTGAGACAACAGACACACGAGACAACACACCGCCCACGCGTCCCCTTATTTCAACTGGCTCCTTATTGAGTGAATGTGATTAGCTGCTGGTGGCGGGTGCGGCAGAGCTCGCCAATTAGATTGATCTTGTAATGACGGGGTAAACACAGGTTGCCAAGACAACAGTTGGCAAGGAAAGCTGAGCACTAATGAAAATATTCTAGTGAAATCAGCCTGCTGTGGAAACACACACACACACACACACAAAAACACACACACGCATTGACAACAGTGAATCAATAATTGATTGAGAGGCAGACTACTCTGATCAATGCTGAAGCAAGAGCATTCGCAGAGTGAAGTCAGGCGGGGTCTGGAGACAAAACGGCTCAAGGAGACAGAACATGTATTTGAACGCCTTTCCGTCTGCCTGAGACTCTTTTTTTCTTCTAATTTTATTTCCACGCTCAGTTACGAACCAGCAAATCACAATACCAAGCACCAGCGTCAAATATATAAGCTCTCATTACTGTACAGAACTAAAGCTTAATTAATAACACCTCTAAGGTGTGTGGGATGTGGGCGCATGCCTATCGTTTCAGCCACAACACACAAACACACACACACACACACACACGAGCGGCAGCAGCAGACGGAGACATGTCGATATGCAATCTGGAGAATTCACACCTAATTGTGTTTGATCTCAGGTCGCTGCAGATCAATAGCAGCAGACGTCAGCCACACATGTTCAAATGTAAACACACATATAAGGAGACGCGCGCGCGCGCACACACACACACACACACACACACACACACACACACACACACACACACACACACACACACACACACACACACACACACACACACACACGTTATGTATTGGTTTAACTCAGACATCTATCACTGAGATGAGAGATCTCTTTTGATTAATCTATTAAACAAGTAGCCAATGAAATAGCGTCTCGGTTAGATTATTGGGATTCCTTCAGGGATAAGCCAAAAATTAGTTACGCATTGAGCAAATTTGGTTTTCAATTTTAAAGAAACTGTAGGGTTAGCTCCCACATTTATCACTATTGCTGCTTAAAGGCGACTTTTACATTCAGATTCCCTCTGCGACGTCTTCGAAATCTCATTTCAAATCACTTTTAATTACCGGCAGCACACCATTTACTTAATTATTATGCCACATCAAGAACAAGGTCAAACTTTGTTTCTGTAGGGTAACTTCAAATCGGTTTAATATTATTAATTAAGAGTTTGAACACAGCAACCAAGGAGTGAAGTGGTGCCATTGCTGTTTAGGCTTTCTCTTTTTTTCATTCTTAGTTATTTCTGAATCCATGGTTACAAGGCGGACCTTTGCTTATTCTGGTGGATAGTTTGGTTTCCAGAGCAGGTCTCACATATTAATCAATATCTTCTTTGGAAAAAAAGAAGAAGAAAAAAGAAAAAGGAGTCATAAACTGGTGAATCTTTTGTTTTTTTGGAGCAATTTAAGCATCTTCATTTTTTATTAAAAAATAAAACAAATTTTAATTTTTTTTCCCTCTAACATGCAAGAAACAAAAATTTAAATCAACATAATGAGAATTTCAGGCTTGGTAATATTAAATTCAGATGTTTGGCATCTTTTTTTCTTGTTAAAGCAAAAGAGAACAAATTACTCCACCGCAATTTTTAAGATGATTTCAGCAAGTACTGAAGAAAAAATGGATATTATTGATGATGCCTTTAAATCATACAAGAAGACATGCGAGAAGCTGCAATGTACAAAAATGACAGCAAATATGATGAAAATGTGAATGAACTCTCGGGTCAATTACGGTCATCCCTGCCTGTCAGTGTTTGCGCTACACATGTCTGCATGACATTTATGTCACTGTGAGTGGAAGCAGAGTTCTAGACGGCAAAACCATCTTGCTGTCATAAACATCTCCCAGTCATACTCACGCACCGAGCCTGAGAAAGATGTCTTTCCAAGCACACACACACACACACACAATGCAAGTCTATGCTGTTCAATATAGATGTAGTGCATAGCATAAATTGTCTTCAGGAAACGTGCTGACATAGTGAAGACTGACTGGCGGTTAACAACAAGCAGACATGTTGAAAATGTGAGAGAACTGGAGTTAAAATAGGGGGGAAAAACATGCTTCATGAATATTTCAATCTAGGCCATAGCCCCAGAGACATTGACTTCAACTCACATGCACTTACACACACACGCGCACACACACACACACACACACTCTGAGGAGGTCACTTGTAATGGTGGGATTACTTTACCCTCGTGACAAGTCAGATCTGATTCAGAGGAAGCGCCTCGGGCGCAACAGAAGAGGCAGATTGAAGGGAAAGGAGGTGAAAGAGAAAGGAGGGATGGTAAAGATAGGAGGGCAAGTGATTTGACAGCTGTGGGCGTCACACATCTCCCATCATCATCTCCATCCGTTCCTCTCTTATCTCGGTCTGTGGGTGTTGATTCACAGCCTCTAAATCTCTCTCTGATGCCAAGTGGGTTTCTTTTTCACGTTAAAAGGAAAAAATGAGGAGTGCGCGTGATTGTTTGTTGATTTGCAACAGGCGTCCGACTAAACTTGAGTTACTGTTTGTGAATGCGCATGAACATTGGTTGCTGAGGACGTTTCTCACTGAGGTTGTGCTGTCCATCACTAACAACCAGAAAATCTTGTATTATGGTAATATTTGGTGCTGAAATGCAAAACAAGCCTTCATCTTCCCTCGGTCCAGGCGACAGGGAGCACCCGGATCTGGTGTCAGATCATGTTGGGTGGATATATCACGGTGTCAGCTGCTTGAAATTCACCTCATTCATCTCTGAATGTTACATGTTTTGTTCTCTGATCGGCCCGCCGCAGTTTTTCTCTCATAACTAACACATGGTAAAGGATTCATGTCGAGTGCAGCCTTTTTACAAAAGTGTGCTTGTTAGATGAAGAAAGAGGGAGAAGGGCGTACGATAAATAAGGCTGTGTTGGGAGCTCATCTCACTCTGGGGGAGATATTCTGCTTCAGTCTCACCGGCAGCGCTCATGGGGAAAAATATGCAACGATCAATCAACCTGTCAATAGTTTCCAAAAAGACAAAGTAAGCTGCGATTGGGCTGCACCTCACTCATGAAATGCCCTTCTGCTGGTGTGTGGCTGACCCTGACCTTTGACTTCCCTGTAGCTGCATACAGAAGGTGACTTTCCCCCTGTGAGGATCAATAGAGTATCATAAACATCTCAACCCGTTCTACACCGCCGACAGCGTTTGATCCAGAATTGTTGATGTGAGTTTTACAAAGGTTAACACACATGTACAACTACTGAAATTATGCGTATGTCCTTTCACGCATAGCCAAAAGTGTATAGCCATCTCAAGGATCTCCATTAGACACCCCAGAAACATGGACTGGGATGTTTTTAAACACCATTTTTTTGTACATGGATGGAAATTTGCTGCCATTCAAGTCGGATCAGCTCCTGATGATGGATAATAAAGTCAAGCTTCTTGTTCCAGTTGATTCAAAAGGTGAAGGAACGAGATGAGATCAAAGCTAGAGATGGGCAACTGTGACTTCATAGTTACCATAATCATGACTGTTTTTTTAAAAACTTTTTTTACAGTGTGCGAGTTCTCTGACAGGTCTGTACTGTGAACATGCCAAATGAAATGTTGGATGTATTTGCTACTGAAAAAGATCTTATCTGGCTGAGTTTTGTCTTCTAAGAGTTACAATGTATATTTCCGCAATTACGCGCAATCATTTGTGAGGTGTGATCATAAAGATGATGCTATCTGTCTTAAGGCATCAGTTGCACATATTAGATCTATTGTCCACTCTTTTGTCCTACATGACATCTTAGAAGTGGCTGCCGAGTACCAAATAGATTTTAGTTCAGCAGCTACTTTAAGAAATTTCTTCCACATGTTGGGCATTAATGGGAAATACTGTCACAGTGGCACAGCTCATCTATTATCAATAGCTGCATTTAAAAAGCAGTTTGGTCCTTTTTTAGGCCATGCACTCTTCATACTTTGCATTGTGATTACGTTGCAAATAATAAAAAAAATTATTAAAAAAATGTTGTTGTGACCTTTAGGTGCTGACATTGTTTTTCTGCAGTGTTAACATGTTTTGGTTTGGTGTCATCTTACCTGAAACAAAATGTGTACAAAATATTGGTTCGTTCACTGTTTGTGCTCAAGTCATCTATGCCGTCTATATGTATCCACCAACTAAACTTTATAGGATCGAGCGGTTTCACTAGACTGAACATGAGGCGTTCAAAGACTATTGGTGAGCTCACACATTGGGAAATGTATTAATCAACAAGAGTAAGATGTTGATTTTCAATTAATAGTACAACCCTAATGCAAGCTGACACTTTTTCTTGATGGAAGACTGCCACTGTTGCAGAAAGGAAATCATAACCTTTGATTTGTGGGGGAGGTAAATTTCGTTGTTAATGTTTTCTTTTACTTTATTAAATGCTTGTATGTTTTCTATTCCATTTTCCGTAGCTGCTTAACCTGTACAGGGTTGCGGCCAATCCCAGGCCACACCCTGGACAAGTTAAGTTCATAACAGGACCAATAAATGCAGACGAACAAACATCCAAGCTCACATTCACAGTCACCAATTTAGCTATAATACATGTTTTTGGACTATGGGAGAGAATCCATGAAAACATGAGGAAAACGTGCAAGTTACGAATGTAACAGCCCCCAGATCGGAGGCATAATTGAACCAGCAACCTTTTTCCTGTAAAGCAATGCACCGCCCAATGCACCACCTTGCCATTTATGCTTGCATGTAGCACGATAAAACATAATATAACTATAGCAGTGAACTCAAACTTTTTTCCCCTTGTATTTCACAAGCCTAACGACTTACTGAATGTAATAAGAAATACAAAAGTGGATTTTATTGCTTATGAATTCAACTTTTAGTTGCAATAGCAAGATTAATTCAACATGGCAATTTATTCAATTATTCTGTCAACGTAACAGAGTGTCATTTTAATTGGAAATAAGGGTTCTTGCCAAATCACAAAGAAATGCCTCAGACTAAAAGTACACACAATTAAATGGAAAGTGGTGTGTCTAATCACAGACTAAGAGCGAAATAAAAGAAGATAACAAGTATTAGTAAAGTGTGAGTGAACTATCAAGAGCATTAGGCAAGCAGAGAAGAGGGAGAGGCAGAACTAATACCAACGGAGAGAGGAGGAAGGGGATCCTACGCTGACAGATGGGTGTGGGGAGAGGAAGATGAAGGATGAACCAAGAGCACAAGAGGAAGCCAGAGAAATCCATACAGCTGGAGGAAGACGGAGAGAGACGGATGAGTGTGTCCTTGACTCGAGCCACATCTTCACGCTTTATCAGGGCGACGCTGATCTCGGAGAGACGCAAAGACATGCCTGACACGCTTACCGCGGCCTATGAAGTCTGTGTTCACGCACAGCCAAAGCTTATTCTTGCAGGGAGTCCGGTGCTAACGGCACCGCTGTCATAATGACAGCTCGATGGCGTAACTGTTTCTCGGTTACTGATAAAATGAATGGTCCAGTCACGGGTGTGAAATAAATTGCAAAAGAAAAATGGAATTTCTTCTAGGGTCTCGTCGTTGGGCGTGGAGATGCAGAGGAGAAGTGATGATAATGGCACTTCTTTAATCAATTGAGGGGAGATCAGCGAGAGTTACGAGCGTAGAATAGGGCCCTCCGGCCACGACTCCAGCCCACTGATAAGCTCTGACGGCTGTTTTCACTCCTTAAATTGAGTGGGAAAACCGGCTCGTGCAGCGTCCGACAAATGTACAAACCTGCTCCGTCCTCCACCCCCCCATAGAGAGCTCCCTTCAGCAGGAGCTAATGATGGTGTTTTTCTAGGGAAGATTTCACAAACGCTGAGGTGAAGGGACTGTGACAGGCACCACGCGCCGCTCTGAAGAGGCTTCAGCTGAGATAAAGACAGCTTGACAAGGCCAAGGATTCACAAAGACTGGCTTGGGACCTGCATGTGTAAAATGGAGATGTGTGTCGGTATGGATGAACGTTGGTGTAGGAGCTGGGTAATTAGGGGGAGGCCGGGCGATTCCCCGTCCATGCGTGAATGCTAATTTGGTTCGAACTCACGGGGCACATGCCATTTTGTGTGAACATCTTTAAATTTGCTTCAACGCAGCGCCTCGGGGTAGTTTCATGCTATAGGAGGTGATCTGCGTGGATGTAAGACGTTTGCGTGAGTGTGAGTGTATATCCAGTGGGGACTAGATTCCTTAGGGTTGCCAGGGCCTCTACCATTCTATTAACATTCCTCCGGTTCCCTCTTCCACTCCTGATCGCCTGAAGCAACGCACTCACAAAAAGACACAAACATCTATCTCATCATAATGTTAATGCACTATATGCTCCATAAGCTGAGACGCAAACACAGAGTGATGAATTAAACATGGCAGCTACTCTGGCGAGGGCAAAGGAGGTAAAGGGTGGAATGAATTAGTGATGTCCAAAGTCCAAAGAGACAGACTGAGCAAGATGCAGAAGGAGAGGTGGAAACAAAGGAGGGATTTGAATGTGAATTCAAATCAAATGTACTTCCTGTCTTATCTTGTTTGTTATTTTGGCGATTGTTGATTCTGACATATGATGTTTCATGAATTCAGTCTATTCAAGCGAGTCTTTGTCAGCAACAAGCTGCTTCAGTCCGATGTGGTGCTAAACAAACATTAGAATGTAACCATCTCATTTTTGGGCTAACTGATGTAGCTTACTCTTTTTATCGTTTACCTTGTGTGTTTATGTTTGCTAGATGAATCACATGTTTTACTCGCTACTGTAAAACGTCTTACTCTTTTTTGGCAATTATAATATTTTATTGTACTGTCAGGATTTCATTTTATTTTTGTTTCTCTGCGTGAGTTATTCTTTTCTTTCGTTTGCTTTTGGAATACTTTATTTAGAGTTTTCAGTTATGCACTAACAGTACAACATATTCCCACTCAAGAATAAATCCAATATAAAATGAAATCCAACAATAAAAAACCCCACAATGTGTCAGTAAGATATATGTGTGTCGTACCTGGACGTTAGTTTTAGCTTACAATTGAGCCAGTTTGAAGGTTACAGCGAGTCCACGGTTTATAAAGATGAAGTTTATACATATAATCGATATAAAAGGCTGTCTGAGCTTTAAAAACACATCATATCTGTTTTTCAGAACATAGGTGATCTTCTCTAAGGGCAATTTAAGTCTTGCAGGTTGACTTGTATGTAACTATTAGTCATTATAGCGTCCGCCCGTGTTGATAAATGCAATTTACATTATGTGACATTTTTGTCTTCAAGTGACTACACTGACATTATCGTTAACAATTGAAAGAGCTTCATAGCATTAATGACATATTAAAATATTTTTAGAATAACCATTATTGTATTTAGTAAAGGCAACGTGACAATGTCAAAAAAAAAATCAACATGACGTGTGTTTAGAACATGCAACTTAATTGTATCCAGTTAATAAAACATGGATGTTTCATACATCACATGACACTTCATCTGTTGAAACATCTAGATACTTGTATGTTTGAGAGTTAAAACAAGGGCGTTTAATCAAACTTAAACATAAAAGGTGTAGAGATAGTTACATAGTTGTGTTGAGTGCATGCAACCTAAATCGTGTTCAGTAAATGAAACATAACTTTATTCATTGATTTTACCACAACTGTATGATTGAAATATGGTAAAAACATTAAGTAATAATTTCCTTTCTAATGTTTCCCATATAATTAAGTTAAGGTCAATACAATCAATATAAGTAAATGCTACATTTTATTTCCGAGAGTGTGTGGTTGTGCTTCCTTATTCCTTAGTTAAATCTTTTGAACTGACTGACAGGTGACCCTAAACAGATGGATTCACCATGTTTCCCGTTATCCCATCCGGTCTTGGATGTAAGAACTCTTTTCGCTTTTTGAGAGATCTTTGCATTTTACCCCGAAGGGTCTCTTTAGGCACCCATTGTACATCCTCTGATTGATCATGAGTTCTGCAAGCGCTGTGGAGAAGAAGACTCGATGTGCCACAGAGACGGAAACCTCTCCATAGGTAGGAAAGAGGACACTGGTCCAGAGAGCCGGAGAAGCGTGTGGAGAGGATGCTGGGAAAAGGGCGATTAAGCAGAGTTGGGGAGGAGAAGTGTGAAGTAATGAGGCCAAAATGAAGACTGTGCAGCTGTGTGATGTCCAGCAGAACACACATGCAGGCACACACACACACACACACACAAACACACACTCACGCTGAAGCCAGCCAGCCGTGGGGACTTCAGAATGACAAATGACAAAGTGACAAATGTGTCTGCAGGGAGCAGGGCAGCAGGGATTGAGAGTTCTGCGGGGTTAGAGGGAAGCAAAATCCAACAACACGGCAGCATGCACACAAAGAGAAGAGGAAGGTATACAGTGTGTGTACAGACACATAGAGGGTGATGTAAGACCTACGCGAGTGGTCATGCAGACTGTATGCACGTCCTGTCATCTCAGTTTGATCCGCATTTGTCACAATCCGACACGTCAACGCGTGTGATCAGGAGGTGACAGCACACATCAGCTTGGACTCTAACGGTGTTTGACGAGCTCCCCTCGCTCACGGTATCTCCCTCACACACACACTCTCCCCCCGGGAGCTCGACCATGTCAACCTCCTGTGTGTCTCTCTTTTATCGATTTTTTCTTTTTTTTCTTTTCTATGTTTTGATTCGTCCCTCTTACCAGGGGTGTTTAGAAGGCATCTTCAGGGGTCAAAGACACACGTGTGGAAGTGAGTAGGGGGGAAAGAATAAGATAGAGAGAGAAAGTGTAGACAGGTAGAGAGAGAAACGGAAAGACAGACAGATAGATAAAGAGGGGAGGAGGAGATAAGAGGTTTGTCACCGGGGGTTATTGCATTTCTCACACTGTGTATCGACTCACCCCATCCGGGGGTAGGGGGGGAAGGGCTGTTTTCTGGGTCGCGGTGTCAAACACGCACACATCTGCAGACAGACTCACACACTCATCTTTCCTAACTTTTGTGCTTGCATGTTTTGATGTGGTACTTTATAACGAGAGAACTGATCAAACTTAAAGATGTGATTCATATGAAGCAGTCAGCGGGGTGCCCATGCTGTAATTGGCATCTTCTCCATGTGAGATACAGGCTCGGATAAACACACTGCTCAAGGACGAGGGGGCATGGGGGAAGACGAGACAAGCGGGGAGAAAAGTGAAGAGGAGGCAAGGGGAATCGATCGGAGAGACGGAGCGGGTGTACAACCAAGTCACAGGGAATCAGGTGGATTCAGATTGTCAGTGAGAGGCAGGAGGACGAGTCAAGGGGAAGACAGTAAGGAACAGGCATAATCCCCCCATGCAGAGCTTAATGGTCTGGCCCAGCGGTCGAGAGCCTTGTGGGATGTCTGTGTATGGATCGATCCACAAAACTCAGAGGGTGGGTGAAAAATCTTTCGACTTTGTCAAAAAGCTGCTGAAGGATGGAGAAAAGTCGTGAGGACTGAGAGAAAGTTGAGGTGAGGGGGAGCGAGGGAGGGGTGGAGGTAGGGTTAATATGTCACAAGGAGTGACAGTCGATATTTAATACACACCAGCAGGAAGACACCCCGAGGTGCAAATGAGAGTCTGATCCAGTCCCTACATTGTGAATCCTCACAAAGTAAATACTATTGAAGTTTGACACAGATTTGTAAAAATGCCCTCATCAGCTTAACTTTTCAGTCTTATGTTCCTGTCAAACCAGTAAAAGTATATTTTTGTGGTTATAGCATTAAAAGAGAATAAAAAATAAATGTCTTTGTTCTGTTTTCCATTTACAATGTTCTTTGTTTTCACCCTTTCTGTTCCTTCCCTAGTACACACGTACTATGTCGTGCACCGGTGAAAGTTACTCCATGCCTTATGCTTGCCCATTATTCCTGCTTCAACACATCAACTACAGGGCAAAACTTTCATTTGCTGCCTAACATATCCCAAACACTGACAGGTGAACTGAATGTTATTCTGACATCTCATCACATGTGATTACTTGCATGTTTTTTTTTTCTTCTCTTTTTGATGTTCTCCTCCACTTCCTGCAATTTTCCCTGTTTCTTTTACTTCCAAGGTTTTCCCTTAAAGTTTTATTTCTAGTGTTTTGTTCATTTTGATTGATTGATTGGGAATTTTTTCAACTACCAAACTATTTTGCCTGCTAAGTGGATATCCATCCGCCAGTCAATCTTGAAAATGGATTGATGCTACCCACTACTAGCCATACATATATAATACATCATATAACAGTTCTGCCTTTATGTAGTAGAAGAGCACCAATTTCTATTTTCTGGGCCAATTCTAATCACCTATTTTTATTAAGTATGACCGGCTGATTCCAATGTTTTTTTCGTCAAAGTTTTAAAACCATTATTGACAGCAATGATAAATAAATAGAGTGGGCTTGTAGCTGGTTTTGTGCTCTCGTTAGCTTAAGTCCCTCCGCCAACTCGCTATGTTCCTGGGATGATTAATTTTGAAGTGTCCGATAATATTTGTTGTTCCAAACGTTTTCGGGATTTATTCCTCTGCATTTTATCTTGGGCTTACTGATGTTAGAAATTGCAAACATAGTGTTTTCTTCAGTCAATGTGAAATATTTCAAAACTGGTGAGAAGTTTGTAGCCATGGCAGCCCATGCTTAACGTAAAGCTGTAATATATAAGATACTTTTCAAAACGATGGAACTTTTTTTTTTTTATAGTGCAAAGGAAGAACGTTTCTGTTTTTATCAAAACTATAGTTATGCAAAAAGGACCTTAGAGCTGCTGAAACATCACATAAATCATCATGTTTTCCCAAATGGCATTCCATTATCATATTCTTTCGTGAATATCTTTATACAGCAGACTGAATTTTCTTCTGTGCATTCAATATTCAGTCAGTCACTGAGGAGGGAAGTGATTGTTTGATGCAAACTACACCAATGGATGCGATCCCCACAGCACTTTAAAGGGCCAGTTCACGCCCTTATTTACAGCAACCCCAGCGGTAGGCAGCGCCTCATCTACACAACTATGAGAAACTGTCACCCAGTGGATTTAAGGTATCCCTAATCTTTCATTTGCCATCATTGTATTTACGTTCACAGCCTTTTCAAAAGTAGATAACATTTCACCGCATCCCACCCATCTCACATGATTTCACTTTCAACCCCCCAAACCTCCCCCTCCCGGTGTAAATCACATCAGTGAGTGACGCAAAGCAGACAAATCCCATCTTTCCCTGGAAGGAGATTAGGAGAGAGCTGAGACATCTGGATTTAAATAAAGATCACCTTCCCTATGTGGCTCATCCCCTAAACCGGGAGCTGCGACGGACTCACCGTGGACGTTTAGACTGCTTTTGTAAAATTGTCTTTCCATTTGCCTCACAGTGATAACTGCATCATATAAGCCATCAGCGTGGAGCATCTCAACAGGAGGATTAAGTGAGATGTTTATTTTTAATACCTTTTTTGGTGATTACAATTATAGTCCTGCAGACACCAACACATCCGTATGTCTGCCTGACAACATGCCTGACATCTGAAGGTCAGCTCTCCCTACAGGCGTACAGTTAGGGGCATCACATGGTGGGAAACTGAATGATGTAGGTTTTATCTTATAGAGCTGACCATCACAGTAGAGATGCGCCTATGATTCTTAGTATATCATGGAATTGTCATTGCGTCCACTGCGTCCGCCGCAGCAGATCCTTCATGTTAACAAAATAACTCACAAATTATTTTTGTGGATCCTTTTCAAATTATATCCCTCCATAGACCTTAGTGCGGGGGGAGATTTGAACAGATTTTGGGAAAGGTTGTTAGTATATTTCTGAGACTAGGAGGTTCTATATCTCCAAACTTTTTCTTCCAAATTCGGTGCACATGAATCAGCTTTAAGAGACAGTATCTTGTACATATCATGTTTTAATCTAAAAGTTCATATTTTACTCACTATGAAAAGCATTTCAATAAAATATCATAAGACTACTACTTCTGGTAAAAATCTTTATAAAGTTGGGCGGCGCATGTATTTAAAGTATTTACATATAACATTATAACATGCGACCTTAGTTGATGTTATATATCCCACTTGTATGATATATAACCCTCTTCTCTGTGTGTGTGTGTGTGTGTGAGTGGTTTTGTGTAGGTGTGTGGGGGAGTCGTCCCATACAGCAGCTCTGCTCATCCACACACACAGGACATCAATCATCCTCTGCTGTATATCAACCCCGGCTGATTCACCGCTCATGTAGGACATGCATCGGCTCATGGACAAACTTTAATTTAGATTTCTCTTCAGGGGGACCAGTATTGATGTGTTTTTGTGTTGTTTTCCCTTGTGCTCCGGCGTCGCTGACACCTCCATCTCCCATCCAACAGCCATACACAATGGTTAAAGCCGGACAAAGTTCATTCTCTTCAGCCATTCTTCCTATCCCCCCCTGCAAGCCCTTAAACCTACTTAAATCTTTACTCGCCTCTTCGCCTGCTCCTTAGTCCAAATTCCATCACACAACATGTTCAAAGAGAATACTTGCTAAACTGCAGTTCATCCCTGAGAATAAAAAGAAATTCTGCTCACAAACTCAACTATCAGGCATGCACAAATAAACATTTTATTCTAGTGTCAAGCTCTGTAAACACATTATTACATCACCTTATGCACTGCATAGCGAAGCTCCGACATGCAAAGAAATAAAAAAACCAGGGAAAGCACCTTTTTAAGTGAAGCACATTCTTTAATGCCCCGTTTGCAGAAAAACCTCACACAAATACTAATACGCAAACAAACAAAAAACTAGTCCAAATGTCAAAAACGTTCCTGACTCACACAAACAAAAGTAAAAACACCAAAACTTTGTACTCAGGGAAAAACAACAGGACAAAGCTGAGCGAAAATCAGACCACTTAAAATGTATTATTAATACCGTACACTGACTTTCCCTGTATTACTGGCCGGAACCCAAAAGGAGTCGTATGCCTGTTTCTGGTAGATTGAATTCAAAACCACACGAGGACTGTTATGTTTGATGAGCGTGCTTCCAGGGGCGACGCTAATACCTCCTTAGTGTGGCTGGCGTTGCATGAGATTCATCCTTGATTTATATGGATTCCCGCCACTTTGTAATCAGAGAGAGTATTTGTGCAATAATTTTGCGCATTATTGCATTTTTTCCTGAACGCCATCCCTTTCATTCTTCTGTTTGCTCTCCTTTAATTAGCACAAGTGCATGTTTCTCATTTACCTCCGTGATCTTAAGTTCATGTCTTTTAATCCTCTCCAAAATGATTCAGTCGGCACCCTCACATGATTCAGTAGGAACCTCTTTACATCCATAATTTTCTCACTCTAAAGCTCTTGAATTACTGCTGTAACAACTCTCACATATAATTCCTTAAAATGTCCCTGAGTAAACGACAATGTCTAAACCCTTCGGCCTGTAATAGATTTTACCAGGCAGACTGATGCATTTTAAATTTCGAGGAGATATTTGTGTTTATAGGGGTATAGTCGGAGTGGAAGTGCCTGTGAGCTCTTTTTGAGGTTCTGGGTTCAATAAAATGATGCAGGCAGACGTGAACAGAAAAACCCCCCAGAAGGATTAGACCAAAGCAAACGGCAGGAACATGAGTTAATGCTTTGTCTTACTGAAAGTGAGAAAAAAGAACAGACTTCTTCTTTGTCTTTCGGCTGTTGAATTTTGGGGTCGCCACAGAGGATCATCTGTTTCCATCCATAGACACCACTGGTACATTGCTGGCTTATAAAGTACCAGAACCAGTATTTGTTAACCTGAGCTCCCAATGGATCTAGTTTGGAAATCAGCTTTGTGTTCCTCATATAACCTTGGCATAGGTTTTACGGCCCTTCCGGATGCAACCGTCCATTTTTATCCAAGCTTGGGACCGGCACTAGAAGTACACTGAATAGTGAACCCTTTGTTGCTGGGTTTGATGAAACAAATGCAGTAAAAAGGTTAAATGATACCTAAATAACCAGTGTGAAAAGAAATTTGCTCCCTCGGAGACTAAAACTGCATTTATAACTGGTTGCATCTGGACTAGACCCACCCAGACCTGATTTTCCCTTAATATGCCATTACGTACGTGTCACCAGTAGAGTATGCTATGCCAAAATCAAAATAAACTCCATAAGAGATGGGGACGGGATATTTGTAGGGTTAGGAAGCTGTGTCTGGGGCTCTGGAACTCCACAGATCCACTGTTGCCCCTTTTCCACCAAAAATAACCTGGTGCTGTAGTGCCAATGCTTAGTTGGTTCAATCCGGGCACCTCAAAAGAACCTGTTTGCTATTCCATTGGCAAGGAGACAATTCAGAGCCTCGCTTGACTTGACCTAATAGAAGGAAAAAAGAATTCTGCTCTCTACTACAAAATTCTGAAGGAGAACGTCAGGTCATCAGAAGTGGAGCTCAAGCGCAACTTGGTCAATGATCCCAGCTTGAGAGTCCACGTTTGAATGGATCAGAAGGACTAAAACTAAAGTTCTAGAGGGCTCTAGTCAAAGTCTGAACCTGAAACCCATTAACAAGCTGCGGTAGGACCTGAAAAGATCAGTTCACGCACACAATCCCTCCAATGTGGCTGCACTTAACAGCGGGGCCATAATTCCTCATCTCCATTTATTAGAAGTTTTGTATTGCAGCTGGTTCGCCAAAGGTAGAACAACTAGATATTCAGTTCAGGGAACAGATACTGATCATTTTAAGTATCGGACAAGGTTTAAATGTACTAAATGAAGCAGTTTAGTAGGAGAAACATACACAAATTGAAGAACTCAGGACCGGAGTCCAATAATTTTTCAAAGCACTGTAAAAATGTCGGCGCATACGCAACTATTTCAATGGATAGCGGGCAATAAACAAGAGTGAGTCCCGAAGACTTTTCTTTGCACGAGGATCCTGAACGGGACATAAAGAGAAAGAAAGGTTTATGCAACGGATGATCAGGAGAAGGTATTAAGTTAAAGAATACAGAGGAGGACAAAATAAAATAGACGCATGGTGATAGGAGAAGCATTGTTTTGCTCACTGGCCAGGTCCTCCTCTGACCCATGATTCATTGCAAATGAAATGTCACCCTGACAGGCAGTAATGCAGGCCGGCTTGCTCTCCTGCAGCCTAATTGAATTTTACAGGCACATAAACAACAGTCAGCCATTGGAGAGAGAGAGAGAGAGAAAGAGAGAGAGAGAGAGAAGACAGAGAGACGTAGAGACATCATTGATGCTAGTGTTTACAGGTGGAGGGTTCTGATGTTCCATAAGAGAGTGTGCAAGGCCCTCTGGGGAACCATAGTACAGAATACACAGATGGAGGGGAGGTCAAAGCGGGCCCGCTGCTTACACGACTCCCTTAAGACACACGCCCAAATACATATAACCACCACACTAAAACTCTCTGCGCTTCGAGAAACGTATTTGTTAAATAGTTCATGGCTTGCTTTAACCAAAATTACCAATTAAATGTCCACTATAGGTGAATTGGTGACTCTAAATAGTGTGAATGTGAATGGTTGCCTCTATGTTTCAGCGTGGTGATGAACTGGTGTCTACTCCAGGGCTGGTAGCCAACGGCATCTCTGGGGAGGATAAGCAGTTTCAGAAAATGAATGAATGACCCACTAATACGTTTACGTCTATCATTTCTATGCCAACCACCGTTCCCTGAAGTTTGGTGTTGACAAGCCGAGAGTTTGTTCTTCCTCTGCTGGTTAAGTAAAATGTCCTGGCAAAGCTTACTCTGCTGATGACAGTCAATGAAGACGATAGAGGAACGGTCGGCACTGTCCCCTCAGGCAGCCCACGGGGCCAGGTCAATTTGTCCTATCCTCATAGAGGACATCACCTCCGTGACAGCCGGGCAGCACGCCAGACATCTGCTGCTCCAGCACGGACTCATTCCTGACCAGTGCTCAATTAAAACATCAGATTAATGAGATTGACAGAACTTTTCTTTAATAGGATATATCAGACCTGCTAGAAATATATATATATATATATATTTATTTTTTAAATTTAATAATTGTATTTATTTCTTTATTATTTAGGTTAATGGAATTTTCATTCAGCACATTTTCAGTATAAATTACCAGTATACTGTGAATATATATAGGATAAGGATTAATGCATGTGAAAAAGATGAAAAAACAAACAAATTATGTAAAACAATTAGCACCGAACTTGCTTAATTTCCACATCATACACATGATGTTGTGGAAATTATGATGATGTCATACACATGATGACATCATCAGTTGCGTAATAAAGAAAGTTATGTCTAATTAACTAAACACAATTATGTTGCATGTACTAAACCCGATTATGCGATCCCAAAACCCTTTACTATTAGGCTAATGCACAAACCACTTGTTTTAATTGTAAAAGATGCAACTATCTAGTTTTTTCCACATAAAAAAAGTCATGTCATTTAAACATCAATGTGTCATTTACTGAACAGGATGAAGTTGCACGTACTAAACACCTGTATGTTGAATTTAACAAACAAGGTTAGGTTTCATAGATTAAACACAATCATGTAATCCCAAAACCTTCTAACTATTTTATTAAAGCAATGAACTCCCTTGTTTAATTTTCAAAGATGTAACTATTGTTGTTGTTTCATAACATAAAAATAATAATTTAATCAATTTCCATGACTGCAGTATATTATTTGAACCATTCACAGTGCCACAACCGCCTTTCATTTCAGCATTCAGCTGATCCCACTGGGTATCTACTTCTGTGTCAATTTCATCCTGGAGGACATGGTTACCCAGAGGATGGAGAAAATATAAAGTGGTGAAAAGGGGAGCTTTCAGTCCATCTATTGCCACTTACGGCTCTGACACAGCCTTCTGCAGGTTTCCCCTAACCGCTGTAGTTACAGATACTACACACAGCGCAGCAGACTTTTGTAGGACGAGGAAGCTGTAATTCCAAACCTGGCAGGTTCGCTGCTCAGAAAATCAAGAGGAAGCTATGCGTTTTTATTCAACGCCTGCGAGAAGGGGAGATGAGCCGGACAGCCACACGCACACTCATGCAGACACAGACACACTCATGCACACACGCACACACAAACTCATGCAGACACACACGCACGCACTCATGCAGACACACACACACGTTCACATTCATGCAAACACACACACACACACACATACACTCATGAAGACACACACGCACACACACACACACACACTCATGTAGATACACACACACACACACACTTGGTAGTATTGCATGTGTAGGATTTCAGTCACGATCCTACAAACTGCATTGTAATCGGAGCAGAAAAGCATCTGAGATAATCCTTTTCTTTTCTTTTTTTTACACATTTGAGTTAAATCTTTGACTCTGTGGAGGTTAAAAAACGGCTTCCTGAAACTCAACGTTACACATAGTTGATAGAAATTTAAGACCATTTCTTTTTCACTCTTTTCAAGAAGTAAATTTTGAAAAGCACTGGTGAAAAATGCTCATCTTTTCAAAAATGCTCACCTTTTCTGTGCTTATTTCATGTCTAAACTCATTCCCATAATGAAGACAAAAGACTTTGAATTCAAATCTGTGTCTATTTGAGCTTCAAACGATGTCCCCCTCCACAGTAGTTCGACTTTGAAGTATGTTCATGTAACCAAAACTGCTGCCTCCACTCTGTCTCCAGCTGACAACCTGTCACACAAAATGTTTGTCTCTCAATCCTTTAGCGTGCAAATGCACGTCCGTCCGTCTTACCGCGTCCTTGTCTGCCTATTCAGCTTCCCATTTAGCATCAACTCTGCTTGTTTTTGCTGTCTGTCCCTCCTGCACTCATCTGTCTTTCTGTCTAATAGCTCACTGACGGGAGCGCCTGCCTCTATCTGGCTCACATTTGCAGCCTCGTAAACGGGAATGAGATTTATCCTCGTGCCAAATGAGAATGAGACGATGGCGCGTAGATGCAGCTGGATAGGTGAGATAACACGAAGAAGGACAAAAAAAAAAAACACATTGGGGGGGTGTGTTTGCATGAGTGTCTGCGGGAAAGAATATGCATGACTTTCGGATGACAGGGACTCACGGTAACGATGTCAAGTTAATTGGTGTGGAAATAAATATCCGTCACATACCATATACACCCTATTTATGCAATGACACCGCATGTGTCCTTCGTTTTATTTGAAAAATATTGTGGGAAGTATAACCACTGTTCACCGGTGTGTGACGGATGACGTGGGACATTTTTTGGAATAAAAGAAATGCATAACAGTGTGCGCGTGTGTGTGTGTGTGTTAATGCTACATGCCCCGGGCCCAGCAGGAATCCCCGCCTCCCTGCTGACTGTGACCTTCCCGCCAAGCAGGCGGTCCCGCTTCTGTCACTTCCTTCACCCCTCAGACTCTCCCTCTCCCTCCATCCCTAAATCCCTCTGTTCTTCCGTCTCCTCCTTCGCTCCAGCACATCCATTTTTCCCCTTTGCCTCGGGCTCCCCTTGATCCACCTGTGCCCTCATTTTGACTGGATGATGCTTGCAGTTCTTGATCCAAGAGCACGGAGAGCGGCTTCATAAATACCCCATCCATCACCGCCGGCACGGCCGGTTTAAACCAACTGACATGCACACCTTCTGTTTTCTCTGAGTGTGTGTGCCTTCTCAGTGACCCGTCAACACACACAATTTAAACAGCAGAGTCAAACAAAAGGGAAAATATCGGCATCCAGCTGTGCTTATATGCACACATCACATGACTGACTTTCCATGTCTAATGAGAAGAAAACACTGAGCGTCCTTGTTGGCAAATATGCCTCGACAGTGTGCTGATAAAACCGTGTGTTGTGCATGTGCTGGTTAACCTTGTGAAAGATGTTTAGCATCCACATACAGTACAAGTGTGCGTTGCCCTGGTCAAAGTGTGCACCGACAGGCATGTGCGAACTTCCATGTGTGATATTTCAATCTGTGCAAACAAGGCGATGGTTCACTGCATCACACAAGCCCTCCCTGTTCCGCACTCTGCTCCCTCCGCTAGTCCTGTGTGATGGATGATAGGAAGGGAAAATAACTAATTCAACAGTTGATTTACATTGTTATGGGCGGTGAGCAGCACAACCATGCAGAGAGAGGGCCAGGAAGAGGATGAGGGAAAAGTCAAGACCTTTCCGCCTGCGAGTGCGAGTTGTGACGAGCAAACAGGAAAAGCACCGAAGCGGTCCGAGGCCGTTGGAGGCGGATTCATCCGTCAGTCAAGCACAAACAACTGGAACACATCTGTTTCAAGCGAGACTATGTGACTTTTCAAAAAAGGTATTTACACAATACTGTGTGTTATGAGTCATAAGAAATGCAACTCACACAAAATATACCTATCAGCCATAACATTATAGCCACCTCCACATGCAAGGGGCGGGAAGACATTTTCCCAGCAAAACGTTGCCCTATGCATCATACTGCAATCCCATGGTGCATCCTGTTGCTATCTTTTCCCCTTGTGAGTCGTTCACATGACATCAAAGAGAAATTGACTCATCAGACCAGCCCGCCTTCTTCCGTTACCCATGGTGCAGTTCTAGCGCTGATGTGACCATTATAGTCGCATTCAGCATTGGAGAAAGATCAGCATGAACACTCTATGGGTTCTAACACCTCTCTATACGAGCCAGTATTGCCTTTTTCTTTTCCGTGGGATCGGACAGAAACACTCCCAAAGCAAATCACCGAGATTTGGATATTCATGACCTTTTTTGTCTGATTGATTGTCCTTCCTTAGACCAATTTTAATAGGTATCAATCACTGCAACACCTAACATGTCCGTAAGTGACTGACCCACTAATCTTAGTCATCTACTGTGGCCCTGGTCAAAGTTACTCTGATCCTCACGGTTGCCCATATATCAAACTTCTAACACATTTGTTTCATGACAAAATGTTAACCTGCTGGCTAATATGTCTCACCCACTAACAGGCACCATTGCAACTAGATAAACAATGCTAAACTTCATCCGTCAGTGGTTATTATGTTATGGCTAACGGGTGTAAAACCACCCAAATTGAGGACACTGTTTTAAGATATATAATATATTCTGATGCGTCATGAAGTGTGGAAAGCGTCAAATCTGTCCATAGTATAAACTGTGAAAGCCTCTTCACACACACACACATATATATATATATATATATATATATATATATCATTATGGAAATGAACAGAGTGAAATGCAATCAGACTGCTGAATGATGCATTTGATGTTCATTTCTGGGTTGGATTTATTGGATCGGTACTGGATCGTTCGGAGCTTCAAATGCAGATTTGATGGGTTCCGTGTATGTTTTTCTGTCCTCATGCATGGTTCTGAGAAAAAACCTATGTCAACAATTTCTTCTCGCGCTCCATGTTTCTCACACCTCACATTTCGGAGTCCAGAGGCACTGCTGGAGAGCTCTCTCCCACACAGCACAGTGGAAATGTCCTATAACCCACTTAGAACACTCTCCTCAGGGTGCCAATCATTCATACTGCTCCCCACCGTGTGTGTGTGTGCGTGAGTATGTGTCTGTGTGAGAGAGAGATAAAAAGAAAGCACCACACAGAAAAACCAATGCAATCCACCTCCACATGTGTAAAGAGAGTATTTGATAATTATTCATATAGCTGTAAACCAAATCCCCAACATCTCTCCCAGAATATGAACTAAGATCCAGCCATAGTGTGTGTGTGTGTGTTTGTGCGTGTGTGGATTTTGATGCTCCCGCTCAGTGATGTGGGCACATCTGAGTGCCCCTGAGTGTTAATGAGCTTGTCTATCCAAGGGGATTATGGGTTGTCTAGTCAGTGAGAGGAATACAGGTGTTAGTGAAACTATGCATGATCATCAAAAAATGGGTGTGTGCGGTCTGTGTGTGAAGACTGAAACAGATTGATTGGTTTATGGAGAAAATACACACGATACTCAGGAGAGAGAGGGAATAAGTTTATGTATGAGCAGACATATATGGAAGGGTACGTATGTGGGCGTACGCGGTCTGCATATGTGCACATGGGTATGCAAAAACGCATATCCAAGAAATCCTGGCGTTCGTTCACATGCATTTATGTTGGTGCTTATGCGGTATAGGCAGGTGTGTCAGGAGGAGGGGGGTGCATGGTAAGAGAGGGCAACAAAATGAGGATGGAAGGGGGATGGGAAGCCAAGCTGGCACCGGTTGGCGTGCCAGATTCCCTCTGCAAGCAGTGGGGAGGGCGCTCAGTCCTCCATTCAGGCCCCTAACCAGAGCTATGAATACAGAGTTAACAGTACAGCAAACCCACCCACACCCACACACACACACACATCTCCATACTTTGGACATTGTCAGCAAAAAAAGCCATGCAAACATCTTACGCAAAATTGTCAAATGATTTCTAAAGAATGACAAATGAAGATCGGGTCAGGAGGACTATCCCTTTGCACACTCCACGGATCCTGCTAATTCCACTTTATTTTTCTCACCTTTCACACATGCTCAGTCTCAATCAACTGCTTAATGGTCTGGGGTGCCACTTAATATCAGTGGGCTCATTCAGCCAGCCAAACCTGTCCTATCATCAAGACACACCTCCATGGTTAGCCTCATCATAATCAGCTGCTGATTTTTAATGTGAGTCTCTCTTTCTCCTCCACGCTGCTGGTTTTGCGTTTCCTCTACCTCAACATCTCCACTCAGTCTTCGCAGATCCATCAGCCTCATCGTTCTTAAGCCTCAGCAGAGTCCTCATTTAACCACTTTATACCACAATAAGACTGCCATTATAAAATATTTTTAACTGTTTTTGGTTATTAATTAAGTTGTTAACACTTTATAAACCATTAGTTAATGATTATAAACAAGTTATTCCACAATTTCTAATAATCGATGCAGTTTCACTAGTGGGCAAGAGCAATTTGCTTTAGCAAATTTCAGCTCTTGCTGTCCTGTCCGTTTATTAGTCTGCATATTGCGCTGTCAAATTGATCAACAATTTAACAAGTTACAGGATGTTTGACTGGGTTGCAGCAAATTCTTGAAGAAAAATCAACTCAAGCTGGTGATTGGAAAACAAAGCAACCAGTAACGAAACTCGGGCTTACCAGTGTAGACCACGCATGGCTCATTATTTGGAAAGCAACATGTCTCTCTTTTGCTTTCTAATGATTTATAGCATATTATTAGCATATTAACTATTTATAAAGTGTTAACAACCAAATCAATAAACTAAGTATAAATGGTCCCAACATCAAAATCCACACTATGATATAAAACCTTTTGATCTGTTTAAATGAATAAATAAAATGTTTCATAGCTAATTTTGCAAATCTGGGTACCATTGACTCCATAATCCTATAAACGTTCGCGTTATTATTTACATGTCACTCCTGTGACCCCGGTGAGACCTGTATGCTAAAAATAATCACCACTTTCAGAGTGATCCCTGCTGAGACTTGCTCTCCAATAGGTGCGCGCACGAGTGCACAGTAGCGATCATGGTGGTTTTGACAGAATAAGTGCGTCTCAGAGAGGTTAAATGAGGGCAGACAGATCCATACACTGATCCCACATCAATTTTGAACAGATGGAAAGTTATTAGTGGAGGTTGAATAGGCATGGAAAGAGGCAATTGCGGGACAGCAGGGCAATTGCTCGACATTGGCCTCTCACCTGCAATAAATACATTTAACAGAGAAGGAGGGACGCACATGAATGGTGGGGGGTGTTGCATCTTTATGTGTGTGTGTTTGTATCCGTGCACGTTATTTCCAGTTTCTGCTCCCTCAGGCTTAAGGAAAATAAAGACCTGTCCCTGCATTAAAACACTTGCATGTGTCGAGTGACGTTTAGAGTCATCTCGGGCACTAGCGGCACTTCAGGACACAAGAGTTACCCAGTCTGACCTAATCAGACTTTTCTTAAGGCTAAGAGACAGCCTGGCCTCACCAGACCTTTAATGTGTCGCTACATGTTTGCACCCATGAGCAACTGTGTCATGGGTGCAACTGCAGGTTCAGACGGGTGAACTACGGGGGGCTGCAGTCACGTGACTCCACACTACATGGATTGAAAATCAGTTGTTTCTCTTTTCAAATGTTTCCTGTTTATGTAAGGAAAATAAATAAGAATGAGTATATAAAATCAGCCATAATATTATAACCACTACCAGGTGAAGTCAGAAAAGCACTGATTATCTTGTTACCACACTACCTGTCAGTGGGAGGGATATATCAGACAGCTAGTGAACAATTTATCCGCTAAGTTGATGTGTTAGAAGCAGGAAAAAGGGAGCAACCATAAGGATCTGAGCGACGTTGAGTAGAGCCAGACTGTGATGGCTAGACGTCTGGGTCAAAGCAGTCAAGAGTAACTTGTCATTCAGGCTATGCACCGAGAGGGAATACGGCAGAGTGGAATTACGTTGCCTCCATAAAATATTTAAAGGTGTTACAAAAAGTAAAAAAACTACAAAAAGTAAAAGGCAATGACAACAATAATAAAGGAGCGGTCTGTACATAAGTGTTTGGAATACTGCGCAAATTAGCAGTATTGTTGCAAGTGGTTGATCTGCATAGATCTATAATATAGATAGATATATAACAGGATGGCACGTGGTACAGTATAATTGCACATGGTAGGAATATTGCACAAAAGGAAAAGAGGAAAAAAAATCCACATAGAAATATTGCACATAGACAAAATATTATTACACGGGTAAGCTATATGAGTGTGTGGAGGGGTCACAGAGAGTTTAGTAGTCTGATTGCGGTGAAAGTGAAACTGTTGCAGAACCTGGTTGTTCTGTACCTTCTGCCAGAGGGGATGAGGGAAATCAGTCCGTGACAGAGAATCGTCAGAACTGCAGGTCTTGTTGGGTGCTACAAGTCTGCAGCAGTCGGTACCTTTACTAAAGTGGTCTTAGGAAGGGCAGGTGGTGAACCAGTGACAGGGTCTTGGGGCCTCAAGGCTTACTGATGAACACGGCGAGAGAAGGATTGTTTATGTTGTCCGATGCTCCAGAAGAGCTAAGCTCAAAGAGTCAAAGGGTTAATGCTGATGCGGTTCTGATTGAAGGTGTTTGAACACACAGAACCGGTTTGGTATGTTGATAAACTTCTATGAGAACAGGTCTATGGAGAGATTTTATTATCATCTGTTTAAGACTTTTGTCAGAGTCCTGTGAAAACCACATATTTGTCACGTTGACTTCTTTTAAGATAAGGAAAAAACATTTCTTTCCAACTTTGTTCGGGGGGGGGAATCTTATCAGATAGTCCAATTGATGTATACGTTTTTCATTTAGTTTAAAGAGCAGGGAATTCTTTGGAGTGATTATAACATTCTTATGACAGCAGTTAAATATTTCTTCTTAGAGAAACATCCAGCAGAAGAAGTTGGTGCTGCTCTTATATCAGCTCTGTTATTAATCCTGGTTCACAATTCTATTTGGATTTATGTTCCACTGTCACATCTTTATATAGATTATATAATCTATATGGATAGCAACATGCCTCCGCGGGATACATTACATTTTTATCATTTAAAAGGTGAGCTGATAATCTATGCATCTGAATTGAGTAATATAAACATCCACGTTTGACATGCCTTGGAATGTTTATTTGATTATGATTATTTATCTGGTAAATATAGGAAAGGAACGAAGGGACTGTTCAGGAATACATACGTCTTATTTGTCTCAAAAAACATCACATGTCGTTGACTTCCTTCTTGTCTGAATGTTTGATTGGGCTCAGCAGTCGTCAGTGAGGCGGAGATGAATGATGTTTTTTCACATGATTATTTTTATTATATGACACATTTATGTCCCTCTTCACTTCATGGTTTTAGTGTGGAAGAGTGAAGGTGTTATGAGGAGGATCTCATAACTGTGTTTTCAGTCTTTCTTGGTTCATGTTGTATTAGTTCTGGTTTGCGTTTTACTGTTTCCTGTTTTATTTTGAAAGTGTGTCACTCCATGTTGTTAGTTAGTTGAACACTTCTTGCCATCTTTAAAATCTCTTTTGGTTTAATTGTTCTTGTGTTTTGTTGTTTGTCACCCTGTCTTTGTGTAGTCATCTATTCCATGTTCCATACTAGTTAATATATTTGTGTCTTTTCCTTTAATTTTTCTCTTGAGTGGGCGTCCATGATATTTTCCTGTGTTCTCCATCCAACTTCTTCTCATTATCTGGTTACCCCAGTGTATTCAGTCGACGCTCTAATTGCCTTGAGTCTTTTTTTCTCTTATTGTTTAACTTCCTTACTCTCTCCAGTTCCCTCAGATTATCATCATCCCTCATGACCAGCTCTTTTCCCTCTCCTCCAAATCAACCATCTTCTTCTCTTCTCCTGTTTTTAACTTCCAGCCCCCAAAATCCTCCACTTAACCCTCATCCACAGCCCTCCCATCACACGGGCATCACTCCACAGCAGCAGTGTGTGCTTTAAGAATCATTTTAAAGCTTTTACGACTCATTTTATGCCCGAATTCATACTCACTCATAATCACTCTGCCACTCATTCTCCCTGTTTTCCTTCATCAACGTTTAAATCTGGCATTTTAATGGTCCGCCTACAAGTTGCCCTGCATACATATGTACATCCTCCTATCTTTGGTCGGTCCGGGTGCTATTTGTTCCGTCTGCCTTGATTTATGACAGGCCGACTAAATAAATACATCAGATGCTGGGCTCAAAAGAACATATTTGTCTCTCTCCCTGGAGAAATGTGAATTATTTACCATGAAAGCTGCGGAGAGAGATGACTAACAGCAGCAGTGACGCGGCTGGACAGCAGAAAGATGGAGAGGGATGGTGGGGGCTGGGCGGACCAGATGGGCATGAGTGGCACAGAGCCAAGGAGAGCTGCTATAAAGAGCGGTATCAAAATGTGTGCGAGAAGAAAGAATGGGTCTGAAAGAAGAGTCAGATGCCCCAGAGGGGCCGTGTTAGTGGAGAGTAAGAGCGGCTTTCGGGGGACAGGGGCATAAAGGCAAAAATCAATTGGAGGGAAGCAAAGGGAAAAGATGACAAAAGGAAATGATAGTCAAAGAAGAAAATATGATCCGACTTTTATCCCAGGCAAATAGAGACATGGAGAGTTGCGGAGGGAATGACGAGAAGTGACAACAGACAGACGGAGAAACTTCACAAACATATGATTGTCAAATTCTGAAAACACACATCGTGTTTGTGTCAATGCCAGAAAAAATAGATTTTCCAACAGATTTCTCCACCTGATCCCGACTGAACCCATCTCACCCGACCACACGGTCTACACAGAAGAAAAGAAGTCTACTCGTAAAGAATAGGCCTCATTCGTACTTTCAGTCCCTCTTTTATTAGTGCAGTGACATCATCATACAAGATGGTTGAGTGGATCCGGAGGGCGACCTAAATGCGGGTTGAACACAAGTTTGAGACCTGCAGATGTGCCTTTATTTGAATTTGACTATTTCAATCGTATTCAGGATATGAGGTTAACATGAACACAGACAAATCTGGTTTTACATATTCCTGTGTACCTGATCAATTCTAGTGTCCTGGTCACCGAAAGCTAGCTAGCTAGTGATAAAAACTGGGGTACGTAGCGGATATAGTACCATTTGTAGCTAGTATATAGGTTATATGCTAGTTTGGCATTGTGGATATGGTTTTTTCACCTTATTGCCAGCAATCGGAGACGAGAGCGATAAACATTATTAAACACTTCCTTGACTGCTATCAATGAATTATGTTTACACAAAGAGGGCTCCAAAAGCCATATAACATACAGAATACATGTGTGAATGTGAACAAAGTCAATGTTTTGAATTTTGGCTACATCTATGCATTTATTATCTTTTTCTTAAGTCTTACAGGTGAGCATTTGGCTTTGATTTAGCCTTTTGATAACCTTTTAACATAATTTCTGCGGAAAACACAAATCTTCATAATAGGATTCCAGAGTTTAATAGTTAGAAAAGCCACAACTGTCGCTATAATTCAGGAGGTAGAGCGGTCGTCTCCCAATCGAATGATCGATTGTTCAATCCCAAGACTGCCGCTGCAGTCTACATGTAGTGGGGTCCTGGAAAAAGCCCAACTTTTTCTTTTTCCAGAGGCCAACCACTTCTCCATAGGGATGGGTCAAATGCAGAGAAATCCCTTATTATGTTGTACTGCCTATATATTTACTGTTTAAACAAAGAGATGATAAACATTTTTATTATTTTATTACTAAAAACGGCAAAATGTAATTGCATGGATTCCTTGTCGCTTGGTTCTTACATTTCGCGCCTTGTAGCTATGCACGGTAAGGAAAGCAACAAAAACAACTGTGAACTCAGGCCCAGTTGCCTGGTGTTACTCAGTGGTATCGATTTTTAAAGGTCCAGTGCATAAAATATAGGGGAGATTTAGGGCATTCATTTTGACTAAATAGAATATAATATTAATAAATATTTGTTTGTGTTCTCTCAGCTGAAATTAAAAATAGATTTCTTAATGTTTGTTGAGAAAAAACCCTTTTTATCTCCATGGAGCGGGTCCTTATGGAGGAGCGCTATGTTCGTACAGACGCCTGTAGAGAGATTTTGCATTTTAAGTTGTAACTGTGTGTTTTTGTTTTGACAAACGGAGGATCATATTTATTAATTAAGAACAAGTAAAAACAACGGAGCGCAAAGCCTCACCGTTAAAGAAAAATATGAAGACTCATGAAAAGTTTGGATGTAGAATCCTTCGGCAGCCCGGAGGATTTAACTCAGGTTTTGTACCACCAGCCTCGTTCCCAGCAGCCAGACAGGGACGGAGGCTGGCGCCGATGGCCACGAGCTTCAGACCGCCCCATACCAACCAGGATCTAATCCCTTCCAGAAGATCTTTGGCGGAGAGCGCGCCATCTGTCCTCCCGGGGGAACGATCACTCCAGATCAGCCATTCATGACTGGGCGAGTCGATTTCAGCGGGTGAACTGGATGTGGTGCCGCAGGGGGGCTTTTCTCAGGTAGAGAAGGAGCGTGAGAGCGCTCGCAGCGCCTCCCTCTGGCCAAAGTTTACACTCTGGACATTTAAAAGTTGCATCACCAACTACTGGCCTGCCGCAAATCTACAATTCATTTCGTGAATCAGCGTACAGGAGAGGAGGACTGTCTTCAAGAGTTTGTCATATCCATGCAAAAGCAAAATGTTTTTCAGCCAAAAAAAATTTGTCATTTCAACGGGTACTAAAATAGGGAAAAGAGAATTATGATCATGAGACTGAGGTTAGTGTGAGAAAAAGAGGACATTTCCCCGGCAGCATAGAGCGTACATGTGTGATAAAAGGGTGAAGAATGGGAGTAAAGGGGAAGGTGTGTAAATTACAGCGGGGAGGAGGGCAGGAGGAGGGAACAGCAGAGCGTTGAATGAGCCTAGAGCCGGTAGCAGAGCAGCAAACAACTGAGATAATAAGAGAATCTGCTGAAGGCGAGCTCTCAGTAATTATATAGAAGGAGCAGCATGCCTTAATTAGAACAGGACGGCCCTCATGAGTGTGAGAAGAACATGCACAAACGCACATGAAACGCAGCATTTGCAAGGTGAATTATTACATCATTTCTTCCCCTCAGTCTGTTCCTGCCTGTGGCATCTGATGATAAGATTGGAGAACACGGATGTTCTCATCGCCGCAATTACACGCAGTCAAAATTCACATGTGCACACAGGGTTATGATATGAGGTAACGACGCTGTGTGTCTTTCTGACAAAAGATGCTCGCACGCTACATCTCCCGTAATTGCTCTGTTATTTAATTCCCTTCTCTTTTTGCACTTCTAAACCTTTATTACGCCGGAGGAAGCTGATTGGGCACAAACGCTGATTTTCAATTATACACTCCTTCACATTTATTCTGCTACTCACAACTTGAGGCCAGTCAAGGGCCACCAACGTCTTCCAGTCCTCTCAGCAACTGGAGATTACGTTTTTTTATTTCACTTACCGTATTTCACTTCCCTTCATATGAGCTTTGGTTATTTGTGGAAACTCAGCAGTATAATAATTACTGAGTAGAATAGAGTCGTTTGTTTTTCTACTCACATACTACCTATGCAGAAAGCAGACCTGGTGTTTAAATTCATCAGATGCAGATATTTTCCAGCAGATTTAAATCCAAAGCCTGGCTGATTTGTTTCTCTGCGTTCCACTGAGCTGTGTCTTCAATCATTTACAGCAAAATTTAGAAAGTCATTTGGGGAAGTTAATGGTATAATTTTATGATCAATGGACCAATTTTAACAACATATGGTCTAAAGTTCATGATGCAAGTTAATTATGCGTATGTTTTCTGGTAAAACCGCACACATTCTGAGCACACAGTGCGGCAAATAGGCTGGACAGTAGATAGATCTGCAAACTTTCTATATCTAAGTATACAATCGTACGTTCTAACTTACACTTATTACTGCGTTTATCAACTTCAAGTCTTCATATGTATACGGTATACACAGAGATCTCGTATTATTCTGAAAGTTTTCACATATGTGATTTCCACATGTATGCGTGGGCATGATTAACAGAAAACCACATCTACAATGCCACCACCCAAAACATGATCTCCATCAGCCTTGTTGGTGCAGACAGACCCCAGCTTTGAGCTCTGGAGGACAGAAAATAACCCACAAAGCAGAAGTGTCCGCTACTGCTGCTGTAAAAAGTTGTATATAGTTTATAAAGATTTTCTCAATTTCAGTTTTTATATGTTATGTTTGCACCATTTGGGAACAATTTGCAGTGAATGCAAGTCCTGTAATGTAGCTATGGTTCTAATATTGTGCATATTACATGATATTCTGAAAGAGGAAAAAAACAAACGCTATGGCTACACTTCAAAAAAAGAGAAGAAAATGTGTATATAACATGAATATACCTCACTTTTTTATGTTCCTATCCATAATATCTTCTTCAAAATGTTTTTTAGTCTCAGTCTACAGTGTGTGTATAACCCCTAAAAGCCCCCAATCCCTTCCATTGTACAAGTAATCCACCTGATTGTACTCCTCAAATTATATGTGAAGTTTTGTGAAAAAAAAAGTTTTTCCATAAGAAAGCGCCACATATTGAGTGAAATATGAACTATTAGTGAAAATACCGTATGATCTTTATGGGATAGATCTCCTAAAGTCCATTCATGTGCACCAAATTTGGATTTGATTGATAAAATAATGTTCGGAAAGCTTTCTGAGTTAAAGCCCCTCCCCTAGAGTTGGAAGTATACAACCTAACCAAAATAAGAAATCAAATCAAAAAATGAGTCCAGTTATTCGTCTGGGTATAAAATTTGAAAATAATCCGTGAGATAGTTTTTTTGAGTTATCGCATTAACCCAAAAGGATCTGCAGCGGCGGACACGGCGACGGTGACGATGACGATTCCATAATATTCCCTACGTTTCGTAGAATATTATTCTCAGACCATAGTGGTGAGATGCTAATAAGAAAGATACCAAAACATTGTTTAATAATCAAAAGTATTCAAAACGGCCTGAATACCCCAAGTACCCGGCGTATACGTAAACGGATCAGCGTCGTCTCTCAATCCCTTTGGTATTCAGCTGCACATCAGCGACGGCTGTTTAAACAGCGGCGCCCATGTGGAAAGTGCTTGTTCTCTCTCCCTCTGCCCTCTCCCAATCCTCAGTCAACACAAACTACATTTCTCTGAAGATCAAGTGCAGTAAGCTTTGTCTAGTGGTGTGAGATAAAACACCTACGGATCAATAAGTAACACCACGAAGGAACATGGATGTGTACGTGAAGCCGACAGAGGCGCTTCAGTTTTACAGGATCATGTTTACTCCTTTGCTCCCGGGAAAACGGACGCCCGACAGCTAAATATTTAGTTTCATGATAGATTTAACTTAATTAATTTCTTACATTCATTCATTCTTTATCTACTGCTTATCCAGTTAAGGGTCACGGGTGGGCTGGAGCCTATCCCAGCTAACATCGGGCGAGAGGTAGAGTACACCCTGGACAAGTCAACAGTTCATTGCAGGGCAGACATACGTAGAGACACACAACAACACACACTTGCGGGCAATTTTTGTGTCACCAATTCACCTATATCACATGCTTTTTTTTTTTTTTGGAAAATGCTGTAAATGTGATAAAAATACAGATTTACTGTTTTTATTTGAGTTATAGGGTAAATTCTTCATTGGAGATCCCCATGAACACTTTTTTTCCCCCCCATTTCGGCTACAATTGTTTTGTTGCAATGACAGTAGGAAACTTAGCTTATTGTTCAATTAGCAATTTAATTAATCTGTTGACTTTTTGCGGCACGGACTTACAATTAAGTTGGTCTAATTTCAGAAAAACAATATATCAGTGTAATAAATGAGTGTTCTAATGTTTAATAAGCACTTTATATTATCAAAAGTAAAATTATATGGATGAAAATGCTGAAATTAGTTTAGCATTTGACCCAGAAGCAGTAAGAGAAATTGGGGATCAGGACCCTACAACATTCCGACTGCTACTATAGTCTATATAGACTGCCGGCCTTCTGATTGGGTGACGAGTGCTCTGCCTCCTGAGCTACAGCCGCGTCAGAAATAAAAATAAGGCCTATTTATCAATCAATTTCCTGTGCCTGTTTGTTAATTTAACTTGTGCATTTTAAATGAGCGTAAGTAATGAACAATTCCAGATGTCACCTCTGGTTATAAAAGGAGTCATGCAGGGGGAAACGCGGTGAATTCACATGCGCGGGAGGCGACACCAGTTTTTGCTAATAAAAGCGGCTGTCCAAAAACATATATTCGCTTAGCTCGAGCACCGGAATTGCAAGCTCATTGTGCCTAGAAGGAATTTATTATAAATGTCATAAAGTGGCG
The DNA here is from genome assembly GCA_009660295.1 of Lophius piscatorius. Lineage (NCBI taxonomy): Eukaryota > Metazoa > Chordata > Actinopteri > Lophiiformes > Lophiidae > Lophius > Lophius piscatorius. The sequence continues at coordinate 225,506 of VRLP01000345.1, forward strand.
GGGATAGGCAAAATCAATCTTTAGCTGACTCTACATGAACATGCAAATTAAAAACCTGCAGCTTCTGGAAAAAAAAAAATAATACAGGCCAATAAATGTTGAGTTGAAGAACAGCAAATACAAATACATTGTGTTGAATTGAAATTCTGTCAATCACCGACTTAAAAATAAAAAAATAAAAAGACGGTGCATCAGCGATGAAACAGCCGGAAAGCTAGAGACGCTGCGGTCTTTGGAGAGGGGTTGTCCGGTGGTAGCGTGACTGTGTGTGGTAATAATCCTCTTCTCACTGCTCACACCCTTATCAGTAGCTGCTCGATATTATTGACCCGCGCCGAGAAAGTTGGTGCATGTGCACTCACTGAGTAACACAAACAGACCCAGCGGTAAATCACACGTAGTAACGGAACCTGGACTGACCGGCTGTCGTGATTGCTGCTTTACACTCATTAAGTTTCACAGCAGTCAGTAACGCATTTCCTTCATGCAACAACACACACTCACACACATACATACATGTATACACACACACACACAACGTGCCGTAATCGGACCACAGATATCCATCACGTGTAAAACAACGTCCCTCCTCACACGGAATGAAACGACCTCGAACCAAGGGTGTGTCCGTCGGCCGTGTTCGGCAAAGTGCTCTTGAATGCATGCGTGTGTTCAGAAAATGCGTGTGTGTGTGTGTGTTTGTAGTAACAGCGCAATCCCTCAGTTTAGTGGAGCATTACAGTTGATCAATAGCTCTGGTGCAGTGGGAGATGTTGGCGGTGGGGCTGCATATTTATACCATATGTGGTCACAGCTGAACTAAGAAATTAGGTCTTACTGGAGAAACGGAGACTCAGTGAGCAGAAAAGATACTTGGATCCTTTACTTGAGTAAAAGTACGAATATTACACAACAACTCCCAACTTCCTCCTCCTTCTTTCCTGACTGCTGTTGGTTTCTCTGTTCACATTTTTCTCCTTTTCAGAAAATAACAAAAAAAGTTATTGGTAATTACAGAAATAAGTCAAGCAAAACATGCTTAGGCGGCTGCCAATATCAGGGTGAGTCTCCGCTAATTAGAAACCAGAAATTTCAGCACGCTGCTCACGTCCTGCGTGATTTATGATCCGCAGAAACTTTCTTACCAACACATTTGCCATTTTCACTTTGTTTTCAGCTGCTGCCAGCTCCGGCTACAGGTTCCTCCAAAAAAAAAAAGGGATGCATTCAATAATATCTTTGCCACAGGATGCTTGTTTCTAATGCTCAGACAGAGACAACATTTAGGCAGTGAAATAATGTTGAGATATAAAAACAAGAAATGAAGTTTCCAAGTAAATGTTTGATGACAAACAAACATTTTTACTTAGCTGAATGGCTACCTTTGTTCTAGACTATAGTAGTACTGCAGTAACACTGCATTAGTACTGCAGTAGTTACACTGTATTCTAGACTATATGTAATGGCCTGCTGCTGCAATACTACTGTGCTGTATTCCATAGTAGTTTCACAGCAGTACTACTTTGTTGTAGAACATGTACAGATGTACTAATACAGTATTTCTGCGCTGTAAACTATTAGTAGTACAACTCCAGTACTGCAGTGCTGTAATCCATTAGTAGTTCTACAGCAGTACTACTTTGTTATAGACCATGTATAGCAGTATTACTCCAGTATTACTGTGCTGTAGTCCATCAGTAGTTTCCCTGCAGTACTACTGTGTTGTAGAACATGTACAGAAGTACTAATGCAGTATTACTGCACTGTAGTCCATTAGTAGTTCAACTGCACTAATACTTTGCTGTGGTCTATTAGTCTTTTTACTGCAGTACTGCTGTGTTATAGACCATGTATATTAGTACTATTCCAGTATTATTGGGCTGTAGACTATTATAAGTACCACTCCACTACTACTGTGCTATATTTCATTAGTAATTTTACTGCAGTACTGTTGTGTAGTAGACTATTTACAGTGGTACAACTGCAGTATTACTGCGCTGTAGATTACTAACCAAAGCAATACTGTATTTTACAGTGTAGTAGTACTACCACAGATGTTGCAGAGGGAAGTAAGAGATGATTCAAAATCAGGGAGGAACATTTACATTCAACAGTTTTTTTCAGAACACATGCACTCATGAATACCTGAGTGGTACAGAATCACATTTCAGGTAAAGGAAAACGTTAACTGTGGTAAGAAAGAAGTGGTTCATATTCATACTATAAAACTTCTGAGTTCCAAAAATAAGCTTTGCTTTTCAGTAGAACATCTTCTTTTCCATCCATCCCATCCAGCGCAAATCTTTTAATCCCAGCAGAAATAATTTGCATATTAAAGTTATATTTTCCTCATCTAAAAACTCAAATCTTTGCGTAGGCAGTGTCTTCATCTGCGTTGTCTGAACAAGCAATGCTGCAATTTGTTGCCGACCCCTGAGCTCAAGGCACCGTAAATTGAACTGTTACACAAATTTGTGTGCTTCAGTTATAAAATGATGTATTCAAGTCACCGGTGAAACACCGTAAATGTTAAGTGTTGACATGTTACACTTCAAAAATTAAAACTGGCTTGCAGCTACATTAACTTGAATGGAACATGTATTTTGAAAGAAATAATGTCAAGTCTGCAAAATAAATATTAAATTTAAGACTTTAAGACTTTTAAGACTGAAATACAACGACTTAACTTAACAAAGATTCATTCTGGTTGACTTAAACTTTTGTTCGTCTTGTTTCGTGTCCATCCTTAACACAAGATGTATGGAAAGTTAAATTAATGTTTCTGTTCACATTATTTGCCCTCGACACGTTTTTCTTTGGATTAATCAAATTCACTCGTGGAAAGTATTTCCACATAATCAAAATTGGTTCCTTTCAGCTCCGAGCAAATGCTTTGGAGAAACATAATTTCTTGGGTTAGCTGAACGCCATCTAGTAAGGCAATTTTACCTCTGCAAAATGAATTGGCCCAGCCAGATTAAATCAAGCTGGACATATTCCAAGTAATTTAACTGCTTCAACCCTAATCAATTATATTGACCCAGCTCAAATAATTCAAGTTAGAGCAATTGCAATTATTATTATATAATCTATTTTCATAAGTTCATTAAAAGGGGTTATTTTATTTTTTTGGATACAACACATTCATTAACAACCCTGAACAAAACTTTGTGCTAACAGCATAATTCAAGTCAAGGACAGGGACAAATGATGAATTTCACATAAAATAAAGAATTTGTTGGCAATCATTTTTAAACTCTATCTTCTGCGGGTACATATTGGACCTCTACCTTCTACCTTCTACCTTTGACTTTTGTTGAGGAATCCTCTCGGTTTGATTGATGAACATCTGGAAGTAGAAACGCAAGTACACAAGATGAGACTGAAGTCGTTCCTTCATCACCCATCCCCTCGGTGGTTGGGGATAATTAGTCTGTTCTTTAAGAAACTCCGGCTAACTGCATTAAACTTCAGGAGATGGACATATCATATTAGGAGAAGCCATCATGCTGTCAATGCTGCAGCAGCTCCCGATTCGATTAAACCAAAGTTAAAAAGAACACAGGCAATTTAAAACTAGGCCTATCCTGTCAACCCCGACAGTGTGTAACCATGAAAAGCCTCTAATCCCCTATGTTGCACAAGCAATCCCCGTGGTTGAAGTGAATGTGAAGTTATGTTAAAAAAAAAGCTCCCCCTATTGTGTGAATATGAACTATGAGTGTAAAATACATTATGATCCATACAAGATAGATCTCCTTGGCGCCAAATTAAGTTTAAATTGGTTGAGAAATGATGGTCCGAAAACTAATCTGAGCTAAAGCTAAAATCTTAGCTTATAAGTAATGTCTAGAGTAGTTTTCATTAAAAAAAAGTGCCCCCTAGTGAGTAAAATATCAACTATTACATTAAAATATGATATATGTAAGATAGATAGTTGATGCATATGCTCCAAATTTGGACCAAATTGGACTAAGTTATGTCAATAAAAGGGGTTCAAGTAGATTTTTTGGGAATTATTTCCAGAAAATGATGTATTTCAAAGGAAAAAAAAGTTCCCCCTACTGAGTAAAAAAATAACTACTTAAATGAAATATGATGTTTACAAGACAGATCTCCTTGAGTCGATTCATATTTAACTAATTTGGAGTAAATTGGAATGTTGAGGAATTATGGCCTGAAAACATTTTGAGATAAAGTGTGAGAAATATACATTAGTCCTTTCCCAAATCAATCCAGTTATTCCTCTCACTAAGGTCTATAGGTATATAAAATTTGCCTGGAAGGGTTTCAGTGACTGGTGTGACATCATAAAAATAAACATTTCAAACAGGCCTTTTTTTTCACCCTTGTTGCTTCTTTCCAGATTTCTCTAGCTCACCTTTACCCATCTACTTTTTGAAATTGCTTTAGACAAGGGGTCTATTGGCACACAGAGAGAAAAATTTGTAAATAAATTGGATTGCTTCATTTAAAATCTGTGTTTATGCATAGTCCAGTCAACTTTCATAGTCGTCATAAATGGATAGACAAACAATGTCAGAAAAATAATTGCACTCATCAACGGACAAACAGCAAAGAGGAGCAATTTTCACACACTGTGCCACTTATTTTGACAAAACCAGAACAGACGTCATCACACACAGTTGTGGCCGTTTACTTCACCTGTGTCATTATTTTGTCCATAAACCTTCATCAGTGGTGATGCTTAACTTATCAAATGACAGTAATCGGTTATTTTAATAATGGTACGTTATCAACAACCCTTTTACAGATATAGTGTCATATTTATGCCACATTCTTCAGCAGGCAGCTGCTCATTGCAAGAGCACAGTGGGAATTTCTGTACGCAGAAAAATCTTTTGTGCGCTCATAAATTGCATTTCCATATTTGCATTAACCTGCTCTAACCAGATATTCCAAGTTAAGTGCGACCTGAATTACATAACCAAAATAATAGATTTAAATAGCTCCATAACTATCAGGTGTATTTGCATAATCTTGGAGTCTATGGACAAGAATTAGAAAAAAAAAAATGTCAGTGTCGGTAATAATACCTGCATGTTTGAGTAATATGTGATTAAACACAAAAATACTCATTTTTGGTTAACAAAGGCTATAACATCATTTATTTTACAGTAACTCAGTTTTTTTGTGGGTAAGGTCCAGGAGGTCTCTCCAATTGGCACAGTTGGATACCCAAAATTTGTAAAAATGGGATTTTGGCTGCAAAATAACACTTAGGTCTTATAAAGGGAATTACATTAAGAGAGCACTTATACAAACCTTTGGCCTAGGGTTTCATTAAAAACTAGCATTGAGCAACCCCCACCACCCGCCCCACACACTATAGGACACTGAACAAATAGATGCTTTTGTTAAATAATTCAATAATCAAGATATGCTAAAAGAAGATATGTATATAATCAAGTTTAACAACCGAGCAAAAAATTGTTGAGCGTGCGTAGGCTGATAAATGCGAACACGGAAATGCATTTTTTTTAAGGATATTATAAAATGTTCTGTGCATTGAAACTCACACTGCTTCCTCAGCATGAGAAGCTACACACTCAAAATATGCCACAAATTTAACGCCGTATGAAATATATATCTTTGCTTTTCATTTGAACTGAAAAACAAGGATATACAGAGAGGACGGTGAAACAAGTCTTCCACTTTCATCACTTTTGTCTTAACAATTTTGGGGGCACATTTGGAGAGCAATAACTATTATGTTCCTTTGATCTCACTATCAATCATCAACTAGAACTACATGAGCTCACTATGAAGAGTTCAGAGCTCCCACTAAATCATCCCACCAGTACAATGCACAAAATGTGACAGCAACACCCACAGTGCATTGCACAACAATGCAAGATGGGTTGTGAAAGCCAACAGCACAAGTCAGATCATCAAACTGCTGCCGCTGTATGAGCAATGGGTTGTGATACCGCACGCCATCCACCGACTTACACACTGATGAGGCTTCATAAAAAAGTGTGTGTGTGTGTGTGTGTGCGTGTGTATTAGTGTTTGTGTTGATACCATTTAGGTTATGTAGGAATGTTGTGCTAAACTCAATAGATGACATTAGTCATTGTGTTCACGCTCACACAAAGCTGTTCAACCCTACAACACCAGCCATGCCTGCCATGTCGATATATGTGACAACTCCATTTGGGTGCGAGAATAAAACAAGATAATGTCACGGCTACATCGAGGCACGGCGCATTGAGGTCATTGTCTGCGTTGAACAAAAGCAGGCATGGATAGAAATCGAGCTAGAGAGGCTCTTCCGTACTTCTATTGTCTATCTCTTGGAAATAATGTCCAATAATGTTCTTCGTTGTCTCAGCTTTGATTTCCCCTCGCATTCTCTGGTTGTGAACAATTATTTAGACCTTTCTCCTTCACTCTCTCAATAACTCCGGTTTCTCTTTGACACCATCAACCTTTTGTTCTTTTCAACGGATCTCCATTTTCCCTGCAAATGAACTGAAAGTGCTTGAACTTCTCCGGCAGTTGACATGTGTTTTTTTCTACGAAGAAAACTTGTTGAAAACTCCCTTTTGGTTTAGAGTCTACGCAAGTCCAGTATAGAATGTTAATATTAATTGGCAAACCATCATACTCTGCTTGACACTAGCGGCTTGAGGCTACACTAGCAAGTATATCAAACTTTAACTGGATGTTGATAGCGCAGTAGCATTGTGGGTAATCTAAGTGCAAAATAGTGGAAGAAACACAATATTCATCTACTTGTCAAGCGGTAAAGTCGTAGAGACGGAGCTAAGCAAGGATTTCGAAAAGTCCCTCATCTTCACTTTCCGGCTCATTGCTGAGGAATCCCTGTACATTCCATTGCTAGATGAGGTACTTAACCTCTAAAATGAGTTCTGGCTCCACTTCAACTGACCTATTTCTTACTCCAAAAAGCAACTGCTCCATTCTGAACTCTCTTCTGATGTCCTACCTCCTACTATTGCTGAGGCTTAGACCAGTCACCCAACAGCTGATTTCAGCCACTTGCATCAGCAATGTCTTTTTTTCCTGTCTTTACCCAGAGTTCTTGACCATGAGTAAAGGGGGTTGGAAGACGGATGAGCTGGTAAATTAAAACCGCCGCGTTTTGGCTAAGCACCCTCTTCTGCCAGAGGGTCCGTTACAAGGCTTTTATTACTGCTTCCTCTGACCCAAATTATCTCAACACTCATTTCTACAGCATTCTTAAACGAAAATTGAATACCTCAAGAAACATACAGAAATAATCAAAATATGTCATTTGACATAATCTCACACTGATGTCATTTCTTTAAACATTTTTATTAAAATTAAACTTTTAAGGAAGCTCTTGGAATATTCCCATCTACTTTGTGCAATTGTCAGTAAAAAATAAATAAAAATCACTTCCTTTTGCTCCCTTTTTGATTTACTTTCACCATCCACGCCATATATTAATTTCTTACCTTCACAGCTGCTGTGTCCCTCCTCATAGCCAGCGCTGCAGCTGCACTTCCCAATAGGCACGAGCCACTCCCCCTCGGCGCTGCAATGCATCCTGGGAGGACTGTCTGTGTCAATCTCAGAGTTGTTTACGCAGTTGCCACGCACCTCAACCAGCGTGGCAAAGGCCGCCTCAGCCACCGTGTCGGGGAAAACGGCCAGGTTCTGGACTGTTGCAAGACATCGCTTGTAGTACACTCGAACGGCCACTAGGGCAACACAGGCGCCGACGTCCTGGAAAGCCAAGTGGAAGCCCTTTCGGTTGAGGTGTCCGATCTCACGTACTTCAGTGTTCAGCTTCATCTTCCGCTCGCCCAGATCACCCTGAGTAAAGCTCTCATCAGCGGCTATAGTGTCAATCTTTGTGTAGCGGTCCTCTCGGGTCACGCCCCCAAGGTCCCTGTCTGACTCCACATACAGGAGGTTGAAGGTCTCCTTACAAGTGCCCGCCACACCAGGGATGCTATTGCAGTCACGTAGCGTGAACTGGAGCTCTACGAATATGCGTTGGCCACCTCGCCGTGCCACCCAGCCCGTCTGCAGCCAGTTGTTCTGCTGTGTGGGCTCCATCACATTGCAGACCTGGTATGTTCGGATTGGCTTGTACTTTTCATCGACACCACTTATTTCCTCCCACTGGAAAGATTGGGACAGGTGAGGAAGAGAAAAAAAGTAGTACTGTTAAAACAACAGAGAAATTAAAAACAGTGAGAGATGTGATAATGAGTTAGTAGCTTGAGATAGGAGGAGGAAATAAAGTCAAAAGAACAGAGAGGAGGAACAGTCCGGGTCATCAGTAATGACAAAATCTGATGAATGGGCGTGTTGGTGTCTGGAAAAAGACTGTTTTCCAGACAGTCTTCTGATCTTCTTTTTATGTTCAGACATAGCGCCAAAACTACAAATTCACAATCATTGCATCATTTTGGTGAGTGTTTCTTAAACTACTAGTCAGACCTTAGTCTCTCTTTTAAACCGTTTCTCTTAAACCTTTCGGTGCTTAAATTAATGGTGTCTGAGAGGAGTGTTAAACATTTCTTTCCGCGCTGCACTGATTCACACCCAATATATAACTTGGATAAAAGGAAACCGTGAGATTAATCGAAAGGATTGAAAATTGAAAAGCATCATGCATTATGGTAATGTGGCTTTCCCTCTTCTGATGTCTTCTACGTTTGTGTCCATCATTGAACCAAGGCGACCCGAGCTCACAAAGACAAGTTTTAAGTAATAATTTAGTTTAATGAGATTATCAAATAGCTAAATCACCAGCGTGATAAAGTATCCTGATTTTGGAATTTAGTTCTTCCACCTAAAGAAGCAACAAATGCCTCCAGTAAGTGGAAATGAGTCTCAGACATCACTGTGATGGAATTTTGTCCTACTCCTAATTGCAGAGCTTCTTTAGCCCCAATGAATAGTTTGAGAGCATGAACTGATCAAGTCCCACCACAGCACCTCTATGGGGTACTGGTCCAGACTTTAACGAGAACATTCCGAAACAAAACATTTTATTCCTTTTGATCCATTCAGAGGTGGACTTCTTCTGTTTCAGATCATTGGTTTGCTCTATGACCCAATTCATTTTTGACCTTCAACTCATAGATAGACGATCGGATATTCTCCTGACATTGTATTTCTAACTCATTATTACTCCACAGGATATTTTCCTAACTTTCTCACTCTGGCCATCTTGAAGATGTGAACAAATTCAGATGGGCCTTAATTATATATATATATATATATATATATATATATATATATCAAAAATGAGTTCACAGATAATTTTCAAATTTTATATCTATATTTGGAGCTTTATCTCCAAATTTAGATAGATATCTCAAATTTCTTTTGACTCTTGAATGCTGCGAGCTACTGGTGAGACTTTGGAGCCAACTTTCTGCTTCTGAAAATGGCCCATTGAAGAGGGGATGTTATTGATCAGGTCTGGGTGTGTTTAGTTCGGCTGGAACAAGTGATTAAACCAGTTCGGCAGCTTTTGGATTTAATCTTTAAAGAACACAAGCAAAAATCGAAGAAATCAGGAGGGGCAAATACTTTCTCACACTAAATACTGTATAGTGGTAGTGATGGAGAGTCTAAAATAATAAGTCTCAATAACATTTTCTCCACATTTTTGATGAAAAGTGGGGTTTAGCATCTTGTATCTTATTCTTCATAAATGGTCCATCTGCTGATTAGTGTTGCTGTTAGTGAAAAACTTATAATATGTTTTATTTTGATAATGTTCTACATGACACCATCATTTAAGGATCTACAAAAAATATTGGACCGGCAGTCATAAAGTGGGGTGAGTGGGGCATCCTCTACAATCTTGTTTCTATTTTTCCAAGATTTGCTGCCCCTGTCTTGTATCTCATCACATGTGCCACATGCAGCCGATGACAATATGTAGGAAAAACGATTACCTCATGAATATATTTAGAATTTAAATCGAATTAGACCATCTTACATCCTGTGGGTCCTTTGATTATTTATGGTGTTATAAGTACAATATTGAGTTACCAGGGTAGGGCGACCATTAGTGGCAGTGTTAGTTGATTTGATTTATTTCAAGAAAGACAGTATGCAGTATAACACAAAAGTAGGATTTTTTTTCAAGATATGCTTAACACACACAAACATAAACTCACACACACACACACTCACACAATCGTAGACACACTCCCAGATGACCAGACAGTGAAAATGGATTATCAGTGATGGTAATACAATATACTGCACTACTGCCAGGCAGAGTAAATCACAGGGGCTGCAGTGTGTTCTCTGGTGGGTGAGTCACCCAACTCCATTAATCTCACCTTTAGCTTTGCATGTGGTCCACCTCAAGGTGTCAGTAATTCAACCTAGTCTATTAAACAGTACATGGACTATATGTCCACTGTGCTGTTTAAGTCAATTCATGCTGTATTCCCAACAGGTGCAGCTCATAGAAGACACATTTTGGGCGGGCTTTGTCTGGACAGGTCATCCTCCAGAGAGGAAGTGGGTGACGAATGGCTTCAGCAGTGCCAGATCCTTTTAAAAGGGCTACAGCATTTGTCTTAGAGTCATAACACAGCACCAAGGTTTTTACAAGACAAATCGGCTCCAATGAACAGGGCCATTTATCTGTGGGAGAACATCTGTGGGGTTGGGTTTGGACACTGCGGTGTCCTTGCCCAAATTAGGACCATTAACTACTAATAATAAATGAGCTTTGAACTCAGAGAAAAGTGACTAAAATCTTTGAGAAAGGCAATTAATGAAAAGTAGAGGGTAAGAAATTAGAAAAAGCAAGAATAGAGAGTACAAGAGTGAGGAAATAGGGTGATCTGGGACAGATTTAAATCAGTAAGTGTGAAAAAGAAAATGGCATTCAATGGAACATACAATGAAAAATGCAAGCAACCTTACTTACTCCGTTAGGCGGATATGACGTCCAGCCAAGCTCTGCCTGAGTCTCTTTAGAATTCAGCAGCACCACTGCAGGGAATAAGAAGACAAATAGACAAAGGTAAATATCATTATAGAACCCTTCAATCTGACAGCATGAGCTCATAGTGTAATGTGTAAAACCCAATAAAACTAGCTGTTAGGAGGGTCTTCCCTTTTGTACATGTCCTTATGTGCAAATGAACATTACATTTGGACGAAAAAATAAACATTATCTGGTGAGGGCGAACATACATACTCATACATTAAAACCATATGTTGAAGAATATATTTATCATTTTCAAAACAAGTGGTAATAAAAATAAATAAAAAATAAGAGCTTTTAGGTGAGTTTTTACTTATACAGAGAAGATGAAACACAGCATTGAGTTCTGTTGTTTTCCTCTAAACATAACAGATATGGAACAACAGAAAGCCTTGATTCCTATTTCAGGACCATGGAGAGCTACAGTAGAAAGAGCGCCGTGAAGGCAGGAAAAACTCGGTGGAAAATTGTTCTGAGAGTGTTAACATACAGCTAAGAAACCAATTAAAGGTTTTGGCTCATTTTAAAATGGGACTGGAGTCATAACCGTTACTCAAAAACCAGAAGATAGACATGAAATTTAGCATATTGCCCTCTGCCCCTTTTTTGAAAGTGTTCTACTTGAGTACTTCCACGCTATGCTTCATTTTGTTTAGGCGGAAATCCACTACCTTTACCCAACAGATAAGGACACAAAACCAAATTTTTCGCTCATAAGAGATAAAACTGTACGCAATCTCTGCAGCACTGATTTTTTTTTGGGTCCACATACAATCACAAACACACAGCATTTTCTGCTAAAATCTATCAATGCACTCGGAAAGGATGGCTTGAGTTTATCATATCCAGCGTGCCACATATAAATCGACCCCACTGAATAGTTGGTTCATCCTCTTCTGGACTTACGACTTTCTGGACGGCCTATTAAAGATTAGATTTAAGACAAGTTCACGTTTAGACCACGTGAAGAGGCCATGATGTCACAGATTACATCATATGAGCCGCCCTCTTTGAAATAACGTGTAAAGCAACTCATCACAACATATTCCATATGGTCAACCCACATGGTCGTTGGACTTTCTTCACGATGTATAAAATTAAGCCATTGGTTCTATAGATGGACAAAACATGGTGAACAATTCAGATAAATGAACAAATACCATTTAATGTTGAACACGAGTGTAGGATTGAGGTATAGGTCAGCTACAACTGCTTCAGGTGTGCGGTACTGACGCTTGGAGTTTGAAAACTTGTTTCAAAATTGAGGTTTCATATCTAAAAAACTGCGTTTATGGTCATAATTTTGCTATCAAATGCACATTTGTTCGACAAAATGTAAATTTATTTTGCCTTCGGAAAACATGTTTCAAATATTGTAAATTAGTTTGCAAAAAAGGCCAACCATGGTTAATCTATTTAAATCTACTTCTCAAATTAAGACACATTGACAATGTAAATATATAATTTTTATTACGCTAACATTATTTTCAATTTAATTGTTGAATATTTATGTTAATAAGGTAAAAAAAAAAAAAAAAAAGGTTTCCCTCACTATTTCTGAGAGCCCAACAATGAGACGATAATTTATAATCAGAGGGTTTTGGATTGATGATAAAGCTGGACTTTCAATAAATCAAGTTTTTTGGAATAATAATTATTTCAAAAAACTTGAAATTGTAGAAGGCATTCTTCCGGAATCCCCAGCGTTTGATAAAGAGCAGCATAAAGTACTTGATAAAAAATATTCATGAGAGGAATCAATAATTATTATGTAGTAGTATCTCTACTTAAACATATGATAAATATAAATTGTGATTCCGCCCAGGACTAAAATCTGTCCTTATAGTGACTGACGTCATGGAGCATGAGTGAGAAAGCTTGTTTTTTGTGTGGTATGCAGTAGGTTTACACTCAAGTAAGCCATCATGAGCACATTTATCATTTGTAAACGATTTTGCTGATATTAGGATTACCCACGCTTTAAGCTAATCTGTTTAGAGACCCTTGTAACCTCCACCTCTGTTAAAGCTCAACAACAGAACTCTAAAGTACAGGCAATATCAAAATATGACAACCAGACAAAAGCCCCATGTGCAGAGACAGTTTTAAATAGTGCTAATCCCCTTCTTGCACATCAGTGACTTTCTTGGCTATGATTTATTTGATTCTTTGACTCATCAGGAGCCCGATAAGGGCTTTGGAACATGACATGGACGGGAAAAGCAGTAGTTAATTTCATGATAGGTGACCATTTGTCCTTGTTCTACGAATTATGGCATTCCTGGAATGATTTTAATCTCACAGCTGCTGCAACATGGCAAACCATTGAGCACATTGATATAGACATATTGACTAATATGGGTCTAAAGCGAGCAAAGGGAGGATATAAGGAACTGTGAGTTCCAGGAGTGAGTTCCTGGAGGCATTTGATCAAATGCCAGTACCATCTCAATTGGATCTTTTCAACGCAAAAGAACAGCAGCTCCAGTCCGTGGTCATCTTCCCTATATCTAAGGTTGAGCCCAGCCACCCCAAGAAGGAAGCTTGTTTCTGCCTCTTGTATCCTTGACCTGATTCTTTGTCTCTCGACCCAGAGCTCATAACCATAAGTCAGGGTTGGAATGTAGATGGACTGGTAAATTGAGAGCTTTGCCTGATGACTTAACTCTCTCGTCACAAAAATGGTCAAATACAATACCCAAATACTGCTGCTGTTGTACCAAACTGCTTGTCCAGCTCACGATCAACTTTCTCATCACTCCAGAACAAACACCAAAAATACGTACTACTTCTCAGAGGCAGCAACTGACACCCAGACCTGAAGGAGTGGCTAGTGTCAAAATACACCTGTAAATGCAGCAGAAGGATGAAAAATAACATTTCATACTATTTGCTCACTTTTCTTACTCACAACCATGACTCATCTATTCAACGGAGTTATAGTACATAACAATAAAAAAAAGTGTATTTGTTCAGTGTCAGCACAGTTTAATTGCCAAAACCCTTAGAGATGGGATGAGAGGGAATATTTTGTTCTTTCCAGTTTGCTTCAAAAGTAGACACTGACACCTTGGCAAGAGTGCACGGAAGCCTTGCTGGACCACAAGAGATCTTTGACTAAACACTTAACTTCATTGTTTTGTGGTTTACACTGCTGGGTGCCCAAAGCATGGGTCTGTGGTTAGCTGATAACATAGAGGCCTTTGGAGAAGATTAGAGCAGGAGAGGCCAAGGGTGGTGGAGAGGCACAGAACAGAAGGCTGAGACGGGAAAATTATAAGTAGAAGCATGAACAAGTGTTTCAGCATGAGAGAGACCATAAAGTCAAGAAAGAAAGAGAGTTAGAAAAAAAAAAGAAATGGAAGAAGGACAAAGACACATCAAGTGCAAATAGATGAATATTTGGCTAACACTGAGGGATCAGTGTGTCTTAGTGAGCAGTCAGGGAGAGACACTGAGGACAAACTTGGCACTATGATCAGGCAATGAATACATAAGTACTGTAATCACAGCCCAGTAAGACAGACTAATGGACCTTAAGGGGCAGAGGGGTGACCTAGTGACAGATAAAATGGAGAGAAAGACACAAAGAAAAGCCAAAGTATGAGAAGGAAGTCAACAGAAGGAGAGAGGGAAAGGAAAGAAGGAAAAATTAAAAAAAAATCTCCCTCTGCTATCCACATCCCTTATACCAAAAATAATGTCACATTTTATGCTTTCCTTTGGATCCTAATTAGCTGCCACTGAGGCAGCTGCTACTCTTCCTGTGGTCATATAAAATATGAAGTAGTCCCAACATAAAACATATTCATTAAAGAAAAGAAATAGCAAACATAACAATAGATAAAATTATACTCCAAAATAGCCTTCACTTATTAATTAAAAGTGGGACTACTGTTGATGGGTTTTTTTTTGCAGTCTCTTGAAACTTGCCTTAGTAACTGCTTCAATTATCCTTTTCGGTAACTCAGTCCTCAGACCTTTGATGCTCTAAACATCAAAAATCTAAATCCTGCTGTAGTTTGTGGTGACGTTTGACTGTGTATCCTCTACTACTCTGTCTGTTATGTTGACAATGTAGGTCTTTTACGTAATTTATTTGTGACTGTAGGCCATTTGGTTGTTTGCTGTAACGGATATTCCTGAAGAAACTCAACTGAATCCAACCAAAGTGCTGAGCAGTCATCAAACTGATGCCTGTGTCACCGAAACCCAAGAGAAGGGGTAAGAAGCTAGAAACGCTCCTAATGCATGATATTCCTCTACCCATTTTCTTTAACAATCGTATCGCTATCTTCCTTTCATGATGGCTACTCATGGAGTGGGACGCGACTCAGTTTTGCCTCCTTAACCTGATCAACATATGAGTGATTGAGTGATAGGCAAAGCTGATCAACCCTCTGTTACATCTTTGATTTTTGCTACATTAAGAACATTTCTGATTTTAGAGTCCAGTAGCAGATCAGATTGAAGAGTGTTCTTTAGTTCTGCAATATTAGTTGATGAAAAATATATGGTTGTATCCTCGGCAAATAGTGTGACACTGCACTTATCCAAAACATAAAGCACACCATTGATAAATATTGAGAAGAGTAGTGGTTCAGGCAGATTACCACGGGGAACACCACATAGTATGTATATTATCGCCGAATCGCTGACTTACTTTATTACTGGATAAATAACTATTCATACAGTTGATTGAGGTTTCATGAAACCCATATACAGATTTATTTTTCAAGCAATAACGTTTAGTCAACTAGATCAACTGCTGAAATGAAGCCTAGCAATGCCTCTGTAAAAAATATGTTGCCTCAACAAATGATTACCATCTATCAGTCAGTGCCGTACGCGGAATGTGATCCGCCTTAGAGGCAAACCGAAAAACTGGGATTTCATTTATTAAGTGAAAAAAAGTGTATTCCATTAATTTGCTCTATGCTACGAGAATACAAATAAGTCTACTAAGAAACTCTCCTGCTTATTTTTGGAAAGGTACAACCTTGGCAAATTTCCAAATCTGTGGGGTTAACCCCTTGTTCGTTCTTGAAATGAAAATATGATACATTAAAGATGATATAAGTAAATAATTGTCCAGCAAGAGTTTACATGCTAAATGGTTTATTCGTATTGTGCTTTTTTAAACGTATATACTTTGCCTGCAAAATGATTGCTTAAATGTTTTGCAATAAAATTTGCTCTTAACAAGAACGTTCCATAAATGCAACCTTTAAAAGCGTTTTTAAGCTGAGGCGAGAGCTGCAGAAGAGACATGAACTAAAGTAACCAGTTCAAGGATTAAAGAAAAAAGGACTTTTTTTGGTACACCAAAAATACATAAAAAAAATAAAAACCTGTTTTTGTAAAGTGCATACCCAAATTTTGGCGAGCGTTTCCATAATAGTGGGAGACAGAAACATTAATACAGTTCCGCCATGGAACAAGTTTAAAGGCTTTATATATTAAAAGTCATCATTCTTGCTTAGAGTAAAAGAAGCCCTGCAAGGCTTACAATTGAATCTGGTAGAGAAGAAAAGTAGAGAGAACAAAAATAAATGTGGTGGAATGCTCTATATTTCTATGTAAGCAAAGTATACATAGATTTTCAGTCAGTTCAAAGAAAGATGTCTCTGCTAGCTCATATATATACACTACGTCCTACAGAAGTATATTATTACAACAACAAAAAAGACAAATAAATCCTCCAGGTGAAAGAGGCTAATTTCATAATTTTCCTGTCATTGTTCTAAAGTTTCACAGCAGGATTAATTCTGGCATTGGCTGTTCTCACAATGACCTGAAGGCCACTTATCAGCCAGAGTACGTCGAGGCTGAGCGTAGTTTCCAGGAAACTGAACATGCACAAAGACGTAGCTGAAAGATACGGCTATGCACAGGTTTCAGACATTATCAGGCTTACAAAAGCGAAGGGCGGAGGAGAAACAGAAGCTAACATAAGAGGCATAAAAGAGGAAAACACAAAGTATATCAGAGACGTCGCCATGATATTCACTTTACAGTAAGGCTTCAACTTGACTTCTTGAACTGAGTAATTTGAGACTTTATATTTTAAAGACCTAAAGGTAAAGTGTGTAAAATGTAGTTGCATCTAGCATTAAAGTTAGAGTAAGTTCAACTCAAACCTTGCTATGCTAAAAGGTCATAGTTTCAAACCACAATGTGTAGCCTGTTCGGACAAATTGAGGCTCGTACTTATTATTTAGCACAATGAAAAACAATGGAGAGCGAGAGTCTTGCTGTCAAGGTCTAGCAACATGTAAAACCATTGAGATCCAGCAATAACATATTCATAAACTTCTTCCTCAGTGGTGTTTGGAACCCAAAATGCACCTTCATTGTTTTTCTACCACTTCAACTTAAAAAACATAAAAGAGCCTGTCTAGAGCCGGCGTGTGTTTTTGGCAACGCACTGCGGTGGCTTCCACGGAGGAGGTACCGCTTCCTCCAGAAATATGAAGGATTGTTTCCAAACTAACTTTAAAAAAAATAGTAATAACATTTCCGCTGATTATAAGTGAGACAATTCAATTTTACTTACTTAAAACACTTAATACTTGAAAGAAAACATCAGGATTAAGTTTCTGTCTGATAAAATCCAAGAACAAGACAAAAGCCATTACTATCTAACGTATAAAAAAAAGCAACTTGATCTGTAAAGATTACCATTTTCACATTTTAATAAGAAAAAGGAATAATACAGAGATAGATGACACGCAAATTTTAATATGAAGACAACTGACTAGAAAAAACTGAGATTTCCGACCTTGTCTCGAGAATGTGGATCTTAATGTGAAACTTAAATCGGATGTTTTGACTGAAGCTGTACTTTGGCTAGTTTGTATGGATTTTTACTTCCACCAAGATCTATATTGTATCCCGTGTCCGTTTGTCTCTTTCTTTTAGCATGACTGGTCAACAAATTCCCTATTTGACAAAATATTTCAGTAAGCTACGCATCTAATGGAAAAATTGATTCGATTTTTATGGTAAAAGGTAACTTTTAATGATTCTTTACCATCATGGATAAGCATTCATTCAAATTTGTTCTTTGTTGAATAAGTCAAACTAATAAAGATACTCACGTGATTCCAAATTGTAAGGGCAGTTTTTCATTGTCAATGAGCCATAATCTTCTTGGCTGACCATCTGATGGGCTCGTTTCTAATCCTGTCCATCCTCGTCACTCTTGATGTACATCTGAACATCTTCAGCTCTGCCTCCTGTCTTCTGGTACGTGCCAACGTTTCTAAACCAAACAGCAGAGCTGCTCTCACTACCATCTTGTAAACCTCTCCCTTCACTCCTGCTGCTACTCTTCTGTCACTGATAACTCCTGATACTCTTTCCACCCACTCCCCACTCCACACAAGAAGAAGGAAAATAAGTTTTGATGGTCTGGGAGTCATAGTAAGATGAAGCCAATGTTGCTTTAAGGTACAAAGACATAATAGGAAAGTGGAGGTTTGTGCTTTGTGATTGCTTCAACATTTTACCGCCAATACTAGAGTCTTAACTAGGACTTCATTTCAAAAAAGACTTAGACAATAGTGTTGGACGAGAACAACGAGAACGAGAGACCTTGCTCAAAAGCAAATCTTCACGGATGTTTGTGTCATTTACGAAACGTTTGGCTAACCTTCATACTTTAAGACTTAACATTGTTGGTCAATCGGGTCCTGAGAAAGGGCTTTTTTTTTAATAACTTAAGACTTGGACTTGACTGAGCCCCTTCAAACCGGGCTTAGCATCTGCCATGATAAACTCAAGATTCAATTACTCATTTTAATCAAAGGCTTTAGATTTGACTTGTATTCCAGAAACTCAGATCTGAACCCTGAAGCCAGTTGTAATACTACGTAATAGTAAAACGTTTTGTACACTTTTCAGTTTTCCTAAATTTACATGTATGTTTGATTTGAATACAGAGAAACTGCTCTATTTTTTAAATGTTTATATTTTTTACATTATTTATTTATACATTTTATTTACCTTTTGTATAAGCAGTGATATGATGCAGGATGAAAGGACTAAATTCCAGTTAAGCAAATACACCGTTAATATAGCAACCGTTATAAAAAGCATTAAAGATTATTAAAAGACATTTTTGAAAGAAGTATTCATTTTTATTGTTAGTTTTCATGTGCCTAAAACAACCTAAAGCTAGATTCAAAAGCCGATATAAAAAAAAACAGCCATTGTAGTAATTGTGGTTTGATATTTATTTTTACTTAACCTTTATTTAACCAGGAGAAAAAAAGGATCAGATTAATAGATTAATCCTAGTTTTCACGAACTCCCTCTGCACACTCCGGCTTCCTC